>VZTA01009507.1:32195-48759 GCA_013398855.1 Mohoua ochrocephala
TTTTTAATTGCTATCATTATTAGTCATAGAACAGTTTGGTTTGAAGTGACCTGTAAAGATCACCTAGTCCAACGCCACTGCCAATGACCAGGGACATTTTCAACAATATCAGTTTGCTCAGAGCCCTGTCCAACCTAACCTTGGATGTTTCGAGGGATGGGGCATCCACCACCCCTCTCAGCAACCTGTTCCAGTGTTTCACCACCTTCGTTGTAAAAAAATTCCTTATATCTGATCTAAATTGACCCATTTTAAATCATAAAGTTGTCAAGATTGGAAAAGACCTCTAAGATCACCAAGCTCAGTTCTTAGCCTAACAAATACTGGCATCTTGACCAGTGAACAAGGTGCCCAGTGCCACATCTATGCACTTTCTGTACACTTCCAGGGTTGGTGTTTCCACCATTTCCCTGGGCAGCCTATCCCAATGCCTGATCACCCTTCACATTAGAAGTTTTTCCCAATCTAGACCTCCCCTGGTACAACTTGAGGCCATCTCCTCTTGCCCTGTCTCTTGCCATGTGGGAGAAGAGCCCGACCCCCATTTTGCTACAACTTCCTTTTGTGTAGTTGTAGAGAGCGATGAGGTCCCCCCTTAAGTCTTCTTTTCTCCAGGCTAAACATCTCCAGATCCTTCAGCTGCTCCTCATGTGATTTAGTCTCTTGAGCAGCTTCCCTGCCTTTCTTTGGACATGCTCCAGCACCATTACCCCTCCTCTTAGGGCGAGTAAGGTGTGGAGTGAGCAAGTGACTGCATGGTACTGAGTTCCTGGGTGGGGCTAAATCACAACCGTTCTCATAGCCTCTTTCCCTCTTTCTCTGGTTTATTTTTTTCCCCCCAAAATAATGCTTTTTCTAACATGATTGTTCCTCTTAGCACATATTGCCAGAGCAATTATTTTACATTTTTCTACACTCAACTGCATTTGCCATCTGCTGGCCTTATTACCAAAATGGTCCAAATCCTTTGAAATCTGATTGTATTATTCTTCATTATTCAATCTAACTCTAATTTGAGTATCATTTGAAAATCTGGAGTTCTTACTGTGATTGCTTTTATATAAACCAGGGACATACACGATGATTTGACTAATAATAATAAATATATGTAACACTTCCCTTCTAAGTTTTGAAGGTAAACTTTGCCTTCAAATAGATTCCATTTGGGCACTCTGTATTTGATCTTCAAAGAGCTGCACAGATGGGATCCTCCAAGGCACTAGCACGTATTGCGAGGTGCTGAACGTCTTCCACTTATATTGATACTCTCGAGATTATATGAGGCTTATAAATTGATTCAGTTTCACAGCACTTTGTGAGGTGAGCAGATATTTCCCTTCCAGGGACACTGAGGCAGCGAGATGTGACAGGATGTGGTAGAAGGTAGTAGAAAAACAGAGATCTCATGTCTAGAACTTGATTTATCAGTCAAAATCATCTGTCATAGCATTAACCATAAAATCTTGTAACAGTGCTTTCCCTCAGACTTGTCAATATTCATAGAAAAGACACATGCCAGCTATCTGTTTAAGGAATATAAATGTCAAGTAGGTTAACTTTCATATTGATGAACGTGTAATTTTATCTATGGTTCGTTATTGATTTGAGAATTAATTTTGTGATGGACCTAACTGCAGTTGGCAGTTTTGCAGTTTAAATTAGCTGAAGGTACCTCACAAGTTGGAATCACAGAGTCACAGAATATCCTTAGTTGGAAGGGACCCACAAGGACCATGCCAGGTATATTGCAATTTTTCGTGTGATGGGACTATCAAGTAGAACAACAGAAGAGTTAGCTGTTCTTACCGGTTGTTAGTTTCAAGAGGATGGCTTTTGCAGGCTGTAAACAGGATATCCAGACAAGTCCCGTTTTCCTCACATGAACAGGAAGCAGTAATGTGCAGTAGAAGTGCCAGGCATCCCTGTTAGCGCAGCGTCTTGGCCACAGTGGGTTCCTTATGATTAGCAATCTGTACATGAAGTGGATTCTGGCTTCTGTGTTGATTGACAGCCAAAGGAGGTATTTCTGGCCCCAAATTCAAGGAGCTCACGCTCCACAGTTCCACTGCATACTGAGATACAAGGGAATACTTGTGTATGGCTCACGATCTGGGTGTGCACCTCCTCTTAAAAGCAGTGTGGTATTCGGTACCCCTGCACATTTGTTTTGCTCTACAGAAGAGCAATTTGTAGTTTCTGGGGTGACCTGTAGGCACATAACTGCGGATTTATGGAACCAAAGAATGAAAACACAGCCTAGACTGGGCTTTACAGGTGACTTTCTGTTAACTTTAAGAGCTAAAATGGCTTAATTAAAGAAATACTCCAACTTTATTTGAAACTTGAGCATATTCAAATATGCCAATTTTTTTTTAAAAAATGAAAGTTTACAGGGTGAAGCACTCACCAAATCTTCTCCTCATCATTTTCTAAAATTCAATAATGTGATATACATCAGCAAATAAGAAATGAAAAAGAGATCGTGATGAAGAGAATTTACATTTCCTCATTCCTGGCTATAAGTCATCAAGAAGACAAATGGCCCTTATTAGATTGAAATTTAATTTAAGGTTCTTCTGAATGAACATTTTTGTCATGTTTTATCTCTTGATATATAGTAGATTGAAGAACTCTTGAAATGATTTTTGTTTTTTAAAGCAATTTTGCATATAGTTACTCATTACTGGGCATTAAGTCATTTTTCATTGTTTTGAGTTGTGTTCTTTTTCTAAATCTTTCCTGCTGCATCGAATAAAAATAAAGGAAAGAAGACATTAAACATGCGTAGGAGTTTATTTTCAGAACCATTTCCCCATAAATAATAATGTTCCTGTTAAACAGTGTTTGTTAAGAATGCCAGCTCTGATGCATTGTAGGTTTTGTCGCAATCTTAAATTTCGTTTAACTGCTTGAGTACAAACCCCTACTCAACCAAATGAGCCTTATTACAGTCATTAGGAGGAAAAAAAAGAGTTAAAGGAAATGAAATGTGCTGGAACAGTGGTGTGACGGGCAGTTTCAGGTGCTGTAGTGGCCGTACAAAATGAGTTGAGCTGAGGACGCTACATGCTTGAATTTCTGGTGGATTAAAGAAGTAAGACTCAGTTTACAAGATGCTCAACGTCTGCCTCTGCATGATGCAGAGGTGATGTTTTTATTGTTTCCCAGTGGAAACTGAAAGCAGTGACTGTTTCACAGGAATAATTCCCTCCCCTTTTGAAATGCACACATTTCCTTGTCTCTCAACCGTAACCCTTTAAAATGTAATTATGTGCAGTATGTATATGAACCCCTGGCTCTAGGCAAATTGAAGCTGGCATTTTAGAAAGAGAACAAGACATTATAAACTCCTGACCCTTTGCTGCCCGTAGCTATTGTAGCTGAGAGGTCATCAAGCCAGTCATGCAGCAAGTGCACATCCCAATTGAGGCTAACAGTCAAGCAAACTCAGCAAACAGATGAAGCTGCTGATAAGAGACACCACTGAAGAAAATAATCACTCTCCTGAAGGCTCTGCCACAATTTCATTAAGGAAGTAAACACTGTTCTTCATTCTTTTTTACTTTCTTCAAGCGTTGCTTTTACAAAGAATTCATCCATTTCATCATCTCTCAAGCAACACTGCTGAGATTATTTGGATGCATTCAATGGATATTGTACCTGTAGTTTTATTTTACCAAAGGTCAGAGAATGACATGGGCATAGCATGATTCTCTCTGAGCTTAAAGGAAAGGTCTTGGTCTTTTTTACAGGAGTTTGTTTCATAAAGAAATATGTTTGTCTGGATGGCATACTCGTTCCTCTCAGAAAAGGAATCAAGTACCATTTGACTGTACAGGTACAGGACTATGAGGAAAAAACCCCACATGTTTCTAGCTCTTGCAAGTCAACAAATTTCTACCTACTAGTTTGCAGTAAATGCTAACCCAGTGGCTTATTTCCCACCCTGATTCTAAGGGTCTTTTTCTTCCCCACAAGGCACTACAGTGTTCAGTTCTGTTGCATGCAATGCAGAGCTATGTCTGCATGACTTGACTTTCAAACATTTCTTCCTGTAAGAACCCAGTTTTTTGTCAGGACTCCTTGGACTGTGTGTGGTTACCACATGTGCCCTCACAAGGTGGGGTTGATATCCAGATGTAGTATTGCCTGATCTTGGGAGTATTTTTGGTGAGGACTGATGCAAGTTTTCTCATAGGAGAAGAGGTTTCAATTGTGGTGAGAATAAATGTTTCAATTTGTCTACCTGTCTCATTTGCATGGCCCGAAAAAGAGCCAATGATCAAAGTTGCTATTGGGGAAAGATGTCTCTTAATCATGTAGTAATGTTTCCTCAGGTGCAGGGAGGGGCAGGTATCTGAGTAGTCAGTTTTCTGTCTTTGTTAATCTCACTGTTTTAGTCTCACTTTGGAAGCAGCAGGTCAGTTGTGTTGCTGCTCTGTCTTCACTTGCTCAAGGAAACCTGAGTATCATGATCTACAAGGGAGAGGAAATTCTGTAGTGTCTTCCCACCCTGCTCTTCCAGGATCGAAAGAACAGCAAAGACCCAGGTGAAGGTTTCTCAACCATCAAAGAAACTAAGTTGCTGTGGGGTCTGAGTGTGGTGATGGTCATCACTTCTTGGGTTGAAAAAGAGGCAGGAGAGGGATCTTCAGGAATCACTGTCAGTGAATCAGAGGAGATAAACATTGAAGTCTCCAAGAGTGTAGTCACTAAGTTTGTTTCAGAAGTCGAATGTGGTATGCTAAGGGTGAGGAACTCCAGCAGGACCTCAGGAAGTGCTGGAGTGGAGGGAGGGGGCGTGGGGGAGGAAGGCAGCAGATCAAGCTTCAGAACAGGTAAAGGTCATCTAATGGATCTAAGTAAAAGTCACCCAAATCATTCCCACACAATGCCAGCTCAGAACAAGCAATTGCAACACAAGAGGAATGTCTCAGAGTCAGTTGAGAGATTGCAGAAATTGTTGGCTGAGTGTGCAGCAGCCAAAAGACTCAGCAAAATGGGGTCATTATAATAAGACAGAGGGCAGGATCTTGGCACCGTATGAAGCCCTGGTATTTTACACAGCAGGCAGTGAACTTCTACAAGCTCCTTTCAGCATGTTCCAGAAGCAGACAATTTCAGCAGATTTGCAAGAGATTAGATTAAATAACGTACAACAGGTCTATAAATGGATATAGAAGGATTAGGCAGGGACATATCCTTTAGCCTCTCTTATGCAACCCTTTCTGATGCTGAAGGAATATTAGAGGAATGACTTGCAGGCAGTGTTAGGCTTTCTTGTGTTTTCCAAATAGCATTCCCTAACGTCACTCTCGGGGACAGGATCATGGGTTAAATAGATAACTGAGTAGATGTTTCACTGAGAGATGAAAAGGATGAGTGCAGGATGCTGGGAAGCACAACTGTCGTGGTGGGCACAGTGGTAGGGAATGAGAGTACTGTTTTGTGAGTTTGGAGGGTGGAAGCAGCAAAAGAAGAGGTCGGCCAAAGACGTGAATGTGTGCAGTGGAAAATGTGCTGTTAGCAAATTTACCATCCTCAATAAGCTGTGCACAGTAAACAGTGACGCATGGAAGGGGTCCAACAAGGTCCAAAATGAGAGAAAGAATAAAGGTGCAATGTAATAAATCTCTAAGCTAATAAACAGTTTTTGATATGTGGCCACGATAATACTTTGGTTTCTCTAGAAATGAAAAAAAGTAATTTTTAAAGTTGCATTGTTACTGCTAAGATATTAGGACTCATAAATTATTCAGTCAGTTACTATAGCTTAAAATGTACTTTTAATAAGCGTTAGTAAGTGACAGTTGCTGTGCCATCTGACTGATGCAAAGGTGAGGAAATAGATTAGAGGCTTAAGCTTCCATGTTAATGATATAAAAGCTACTATGACTGAACATTTGTGAGAAACCTAAATGTTACTAAGTGAAGAAAAAAAACAAAACCAAAATGGTAGTTTAATGAGCTTGATAGAGCTGACTTTTCTATATCTGGTCAACCTTAGATGTGAGGGAAATATTGCAGCATTCAGAAAACGGGTTCCATGAAGCAGAAGATCAGATTGTTCAGAAACGTGATGTAATAAATAAATAGTTCCTCTGCTAGTGAGCCTCCTAATAGCATTTGCCTGTGCTAAAGCACACCTGCAGTGTTGCAGCTCCCAAGGTCAGTGATGTTCAGTACCGCAGCACTCGGAAACACTCACAAGTACCTGTCAATAGTAGGATTGTCAGTCCCCTCCATTCACAGGCACTACATTGACTTGGTGCTTAAGCTGGATACGTGTGCTAACAATATAAAATGAAACTGCCTCCATTTTTGAACTCCCAGCTTCTCCTAAGTTAGCTAACGTTGTTGGCTCTCAGACTGATGCTGTGAAGTGCTTTTGATGCTTATAGCAGCCCTCTCTGGACTGTGTAACTGATAGGACACACATTCATATGTCCTTGCCATATGCATCTTGCAGCTTCACTGTTATGGGTTTAAAAACTTGGTTAGATGGACAGGTTGCTAGACCAATCAGAAGCTGGTACCGCCTCTGCAATCCACATATTTGCTAAACCCAGAGTGGGATTCTGGGATTTGGGGATTCTCACTTCCTGCGTGGCTGCAGTAAGGAACGGGCCTGCTCGGGCCCGGGCCTCCCCCACCGGGGGAGGCCAGATCCCTGGAAAATAACCCGAAGCCGCAGGCAGCCAAAGAAAACAACCGTGGGCTGCGCCGCAGTTAAAATACTCACGATGCGGCATCCAAGGACCCGGTCCGAGCTCCGGCTCGGAGCGGGGCCCGGCCCGACCCGACCCCCCCTTCCTCCAGCAGCAGCAGCGGCAGCCCGGCAGAGCTGGCAGGGACCGGACTACCAGCAGAAGAACACCAAACAGCCGGCAAACGGAGGAGATGGCAAGTACCTTCCTAAGACCTAGATAACATCATTCCTTCAGCTGCAGCTTTTGCAGATATTGCCTTCCAAGTTAGAGAAGAAAGAAAGTAAGACCACGTGAAGGAACAAACATGGCGGCGACACCGAGGTCAGGGAGAAGGGAAGGAGAGGAGGCGCTGTTTCCCAGCGCCAGAGCTGAAATCCTTCATGTGAGCCATGGCAGTACTAACATACAAACTGTTTTCTCTGTAATTCATACAAGTGCATGGGGGGATGTAAGAAGTTCATGTGCAGCCCGTGAAAAGGTGTTCTAGTCTGAGAAGTTGCCCCAAGACAAAGTGCCAGAGCTTATAGATGATGTGAGAGGCTCCTAAAAGTTGAAGAAGAGGAATTGTTGCGAGAGGTTCCTAAAAGTTGAAGAAGAGGAATTTTTGCTTTCAGGCTGCGAGGAATCATCCTTAAAAAAGACTAAAACCCCATGACTGGTTTTAACCCATGAATGGCAGTGTGGGAAGCTGCAAAAATTCATGGAAGAGATATTTTCCCACTGCAACAGGTTCGGGCGGGGCTGTTGTTTGTGGAAGCTCAAATCCATACTGGAGAAGTTCACCGAGGACTATCTTCTGTGGGGAGAGTCCCATGGCATACACAGAAAAGGAACTCTTTTCCTTAGAGAAGGACTCTTAAAAATGAATGCACTGACCAAACCTCATGTTTTGTTTCCCTTGTGCATATGGGTGGATTGGAAGGAGGGAGGTACTGGGAATAAGGGATTGTTCTGGAAGCTTACTTTAATTCCCCATAATTCTATCTTTCCACTGTTATTTCTGTTAGTAATAAATTCTCTTTAGATTATCAAGTTTGAGCCTGTTTTGCCTTGAAGCTCTTCCGTTTTTTCCTCCATAATCCTTATTTTGCCCCACAAAAGCTGGATTTTTGGTTCCCCTTCTCTGCTTATCAATGGCAGAGGCATGTAGGTAAATAGTTTGTTGGTGCTGGGTATTTAACCAGCCCCTAACCCGCGACATTCACTTAAGTTCTGGTGTTGTAATTTTCTTTTTGAGCCTCTGTTTAGTAACTTTATTTTCACAGATCCCCCCTCAATTTAACTGGTTTTCTTTGATCTTGTGTGTTCCTTGCACTGTTGTAACTTGTATAGGCAACTATGGGCCACTGCTTCTCTTGGAGGCCAGAGAGGGAGAAGCAAGAACACCAGAGCATTCTCTATTTTCTGTGGGACAAAGCTGTTCTCAGTTCTTGTGAAAATAGTGTGAGCAACTCCCCAGTCAACACCACCTTGTCTGGACAGGCAGAAAGGAGAACATCCTTAATAATTTTATCAGTTCTACCTTGCCCTGTTAACAGCTCTGACCGATTTCTCTGCTTCCAGAGGAACAGGAACTGTCAGGAGAGGTTGTACAATCGTCTATACACAATGTTTTCCACTAGGGCTTTAACTTCAAAAGAGCCTGCAGTAGATTTGTCCTCCTCTTCTGAGTCATATCAGAGCTCTCCATGGTCAGCATAATATTTGCTAGATGTTTCAGTCTGACTTCTCTGCTTATCATCAGCATTGGGGATGAAATTTGTTCTGAGGCCTTGGACCGGATCCCCAATATGTGTTGGAGAATTTTGACATTTGCTCTCATAGTTCTGAGACCACCTAGAGCAGGGTCTGTAAGATCTAGAACATCAGTTGAGCTTTGGATGTGTCTCCAGTAAAAAATGTAGTAGGCCATGCCACGTCTTGATAGTAGAAGTATTTTATTTTATTCTTCTCCAATGGATTTAAAACTCCTATGTGTTGTAGCAACTAGTGACTGCCAGTCAAAGTAGTTGGTATTATTCTAACCACTAGTATTGTTGAGTCAAGATTTGGTTGAATTTAAGTGTTGCAGTGGCTAAAGTCCTAAAACTCTGTCCTTCACTTCTGCCAGTATTTCTGTACAAGGAGCTTTTTTGGGGTTATACTCAGTGGGTGATTAAAAAATGAGATGCTAAGATATTCTGTAAATAAAACTACAGACTAAGGCTATACATGAAGAAGAGACTGTTCTCTTCCTGTGTCTTAATCGTTGCAGAAGTATATGGCATATGCTAATAAATATAAGTGGGTTCTATTTAAAAATATATTAGCTAAAAATGTTGTTGTCATGCTATAAGACAGTATTTTTCAGCTGTATTTTGAGGAAGCCTTGGAGAATTAAATGTTCTCAACTTCCCCTTATCTAGATTCCTAAACATGATATGGAGAAGATGGCACACATTTCTCCTGTACAGCATGGGGTCCATACTCTCCTTTCAGAGCAGTGGAGGGAAAAGGGAAAAGCTCCTGCAAGGACAGACAATTAAACCTGCTAAAAGTAGAAGGTTGTGTACAAGGGATCCTTTTATTTCTTGGCCTTTTTTAACTGCTAATAGTAGATTCTGTGGGTGTACCAGTACTGACAGCCACATATAAACAGTGCTGCAGAATTTCACTACCCCTGCTGCAAATTTTAGGCCTGTGCTGTAATTTCAGAGCTTCTGTTTTTGTATATCCAATTATAGATCTTATTTTGGTGTCGAAATTTCAACAGGTGGCTATAGTAAGCACAGATCTAGCTAATTTTTATATATGGAATCATAAAACCAAGTGAGAGAGACAAAGCTTGGTTGTAAACATTGTGATTTAGTCTCTTTTTCCTGTTAAAAAGAAAAAGGCGTACAAATCCTGATAGATTTGGACCCCTTTAAACAAAGGTTAAAATTATATGCAAACAATCTGTGCTCCACACATAGACAAACATTGCAGGTATGTAAGAAATGATAAACAAGCTAATTGTGTTGTAACTGTGCATAATCTCATGAACTGTTCTCCACTGAAGTCATAATTAACTGACTGCATGCACGGAGCTGCCCAGTAGCGTTTCCTAGCAGCACTTATCATTAAGGACTTGGCATTAGGTGAGAACGGTTTACACAGAGCCAGTTAGAAATTGTAATTTTCATCAAACAGTACAGTACTTTTGTCTGTTCTGATTAAGAACCACACTGATTTTCTAGCTTGAGATACAGTGACAAGTGTCAAAGCAATTTTTTCATTTAACAGCGTATTGAAGTTTCAGCGTTGCCCGGTACAAACAGGGAAATCATAATCCTAATGCAGCAAATGACAATTACATCCAGTCTTTATGTCCATAACCTGGGATTTTTGGACAGTAAATCTGAAAGCTATGTAAATTGAATAGGTGAATGATCTTTTCTCTGCCTCCAATACCACTCCTATTTGAAGGGAAAATGATCTCCAGTTTTGCGTTGCATATTATTTTTAGCTAACTAGTCAAGGGAAGCAAATGGTAAGAAATAATATTGAATTTTCCAGTGCCACATGCTAATTCAGAGACAGAACAAAGACATTTAAACATTTTTGTAAGTAGTTCAAAGGTAATCTCTCTAGTGATCATGTAAAATTTAGACTTCAGCATGAGTATGCTTATGAAATGCCTTCAGATATCAGCCCACATTACAGTCTGCTATTTTGTTTTGAATGAATGTGTCGTGACTAGAAGTTTAAGTGGTAACTACAGATAAGATTGAATTCAGTGCTTTAATGATATCCCTTTTCAAGTTAGCTGCTGGAAATATTTTCATTTAATTTGCTGAAGTCCATTGAGAATATAATTTTATTTTGCTTTACATAAAATTAACAAACTTGTGATGTTCAAAAGCCGGTGCCAAAATCTTAATTAAAACAGGCTTTTTTTTTTCAGTCTTAAGCATGTTGTCTGAAAAAGAAGCATCCTGTCTGAAATAATTTTATCTTTGATCTTTAAATACTGAGACAAATTCAGTTGGAATACTTTGCATGTGTTTCAGTTGTGTAGAGTATTTGGGTTTCTTGCTACTCCTCTAATGTGTTGTACCATAACACCATTAATTTAGCAGAGTGCCCTTGCTGGGTTTTGTCCCAGAACATTCATTCTTATTTTCCTTCGTGGGATGGAACTGGTTTTCATTTGTTCTCAAAAATTTTAGTAAATCTGGTATGGAATACTGTGTTTGTCTTGCTACTACTAGGATCAGTTCAGCTTCAGTGTTTTAACCTTTATGAAATGCATGTCTAGCTTCTGGTCTGTAGGAGTGCAAAAGTCTTCTTGAGTGGTATTGGCGTGGTTTCACCATGCAGAACTGGTGTGTGTGGGAGGACAGGAACTGAAAGTTAGAATCCAAAGAGATCAAAAGAAGGATATACATATCTTTTTGTCAAATCTGAAATAGCATCTTTTTGATCCTGTAAAGGGCAGGAGGAAAGCGGTGAATTGAGATGGGGGGAGCTGGCACAGCATTTCTTCTGATCCTTTCTTTGCCATCCTCTGGGACAGATGAAAGCTACAAACGGACTCAGGTTTGCCCTGCTCATTGTCAGAGCTGGCCACACGTGAGCTTGCTTTGGTTTTAAATTAAAGTATCCTGTCTCTCAAACAGTCTTTGTGAAAGAGTTTACATAGATCTGTATGGATTTTTTTTGTAAACAGGTCCAAAAAATGGAGCCTGCACGTTTGTTTTTTAACCACGAACAGAGCTACCTATGCATGCTGGAGGAGTGAAGGGGAGCTGAAGCTGAGACACAAACCTTGTAGTTTTTGTTCTTAATGTCGATTTTTTAATAGGATTTTTTGTGTATGGTTTTCAGATAAAACCCTTTCAAGAAATCTTATCTATTAAATCTAGGTGCTACATTCGTCCAGGCCCATATAGCAGTGGTATTTTATTTCAAATTTTATTTCATTTCGTGCTTCATACGGTACTCCTAAGTATTTTTGAAATGAGGAATAAGGATCCACTAATTTGCAGTCCTCACTAGGACAGCTTCTTTGGACTGTTGCCTCCAAATAATCCGAGTAGCAGTTGACATATGAACCTAGTTGGCAAGGATGCCAGTGTAGCTATTTCTTGACTGTGATGCTAAGTAAGACAGTGAAAGCATTTCCTTGCTGCCAGCTTCTCATTGTTATTTGCTCTAGAGTCACATTCAAGTAGCTTTCAAAAAACATGGAAAGTAAATCAATGAAGTTTGAGGAGAACTGATTATTTCATATGTAGGTAGGATTTTGTTATGTATAGTTAATATAGTTATTTGTTTTGAGTATTCTATATTAAATTCAAAAGTTTTCTATTAGGAAAAAAAAAAGGAAAAACTCCCAAAACCCCAAAAGCAAGCCCACCTCAAAAAAACCTCACCTCAAATCCCTAGATGTTTTCCAAATTAAATTTCATCCCAAGATCCCTAGCAGATAAAAACTTCACTCAATTCTATTGTGGTCAGAGCAGAACAGGTCTAGAGACTGGACACAATTTTCTGAGTTGTTCAAGAGCACGTTCCAGATATGTTTTTATAACATGAAGATGTTTTGTGACTGATGATGACCCTCCATCCCTCCTTCCCTTTTTCTGTCTTGTTATACATTTCTTCAAGTGTTCAAGGCGTTAGACACTGAACATTGCCTGGTGATAAACTGCAGAGCCTTTGTTTGTGACCCTGCATGAGGAGGAGTCTGAATTTGGAATAGCAAAGCCCAGATCTTCAGTGTAGAGCAGCACTTGCACTGTTTGCATACCCGTGTATCTCTTTCTGAATGAAGTGCTCAGTGTTAGATCTTTGCAGAAGTGCGTGGCCTCAGGAATAAAAAAATCCTCAGGGAAAAAGCTGGCGTAGGTTAATCTGATAGTGATCTTGGCATGAAATTGACCCTTCTTGGGATATACCCTTGTGGTATATCATAAAAAGCTTAGATGT
Source organism: Mohoua ochrocephala (assembly GCA_013398855.1). NCBI lineage: Eukaryota > Metazoa > Chordata > Aves > Passeriformes > Acanthizidae > Mohoua > Mohoua ochrocephala. The sequence goes on from VZTA01009507.1 coordinate 44,858, forward strand.
TCTTAAACTCATGCCTATTAGAGCTTTACTGAGCGAGTGGGTTTATCAGCCTTTATCAGTTTGGATCCTAATTCACTTAGTTGGCTGCCTATCTTCTTGCTTTCAAAGAAAGCTTGGAGAGGTGTCCCAGTTTATGAAAGTGATTACAGCCTTCAATGTACTGTTTTTGTAAGGACCTGAGGTTGCGGGAGATGCCCATTCCCTACCTGCCTGCCCCCTGGGAAAGAGAAGTCCTTCATCCAAGCGACTTAAGAAAACCAGCACTGTTCTTTGAGTCTTTCTCCTCTGAAATTTCCAGAACTTCTGTTGTACTACAACACAAACACTTAAGCAAGTCTTAAAAAGCTCGAGTTTTTCTCTCCCCATCCTTACTGGGTAAAAAACAGGTCTGTCCCTCAGATCCTCATTTTTTCCCAGACTTTTCTTACACATGTGTAACAGTAACCTCTAAAAAGGGAAGTACATTGATGAAGTTTTGCCCATGAAAATCCCATGAGGTGTAAGACCCCTTGAAACTGCATTTTGCAGGCTTAGAAGAGTAAGATGAGCGTGTGGAAACGGTATTAAAAGCCCATGTGGGGCAGAATGCAAGGGGGAAAGCGTGAGGTCACACCATGAGCAATGAAAGGGGGGGAAGGGGCAATGTTGGTGTTGCCTGAGTGACTGGAGATAATGGCTGCAGGTACAAAACTTTATTGATGAGTGCAGAATTTACATGGGTTTGGCATAAGCATGTTATTATTGAACGGGGACAAAGACATGTAATATACTAAGCCAGAGAGGCTGTAATTTAGATTTTTGGGAAAAAAACTGTGAGGGAACATATACTCTTCATAGAAATACATGTACTGTCCTCTCCATTGAGATTCATGTGAAGATGGTTGCAGCAAGGGTCAAACATTGCATTACTCAGGCTGTAACTGTGAGGGTTCCCGTACTGTATTTGTTACACATGCCGAGCATGAGGAGGAGACATTAAAAATAACTTTAGACAAACCACAAATAGAAGATATTTCTAAAGGCCTTTTATTTTGTGACAGTCTAGTAATTTTTGAAAGACTACAGCATATAATAAAACCCATCTCTCCCCTCTGCACTGTCCTCTGTTAAGGTAGAAAAACCTCCTAAACTACGTGCTGTGGAGTCAGTATTGAGATGAGCATTTTCCTCTTTGCTACAGCCTGAGATGCTCTTATTCAGCACAGCATAGCAAGAGGTAGCTGCTGATGCTGGGATTGTGGAAACAGTGAGAAAGTCCTGCATCACAGACTGGACGTGCCATGGGGGTGTATTTCGAGGGTTCCCTGGCACGTTGCTCACTGAATCTCAAGAGCAGAACATCATATTGATGATAATATAAACTAAAGAAAAAAGTATCTTTTCTAAAGATAGATTAAAATCAGTAGGTTTACTCCTCTGTGATTCTCTTTTTCTGACAAACCCTTTTGTGCAGAAACAGTCTTTGATCAATGCAGGCCTTATATATAATGTACATACTTCTATTTCTAGCTGTACTATCTTCCAGGAATGTTTCTTCAACAGCTACTATGAACAATACTGATTTTGGCTTAAAAATGATGAACATTCCTGTTTTAAATTGTTGAACTGTGATTCATTTTGTATAAGCTACAGTATCTTTGCTAACTGATACTCAAGTGCATATTCAAGTTTCTCAAGAATATCTTGTTTGCTGCAGGGAAATTAAACTCTGTCTTTCTATCAAGTACTTGCAATCAAATATCTGACTGAGCTGACATTTTAGCCTGCTTGTACAGCATGTTCTCTGCTGTGACTGTAGGTGAGACATTCTCTGCTCGGGTAGGATATCTTTGTGTTAAGCTACATACATGGGGTCAGGACTAAAAGCAGCACTTGTCTTGCAAAATACGCTATTGAGCTGTATTGATTTCTCATTTAGCAGTATTGGGTGTTCACCCTGGAAATCCAGCTAGGTTTCTAGTTGCTCATGAGAAGGCTGATTGGTATTATGTTATCTAATGAGTGCATATAGACACTGAGGGCTCATGCATGTTTTATGCCCTCTGAACAAACCAGAAAAGAGATCTATATGAAATAATAAACTGTCCAGCAAGTAAACCTTGGAGGTTTTTAGACCATTCAATTAAGTTATTTTTCAGTTTTTGGAAGGCAGAAATAAACAATGGATTAGTAGTGTGATTCTTTGTCTGTCTGTGTTTTAAACCAGCTGTGTACTTTGAGATGCTGCGGTGTAAGATGAAGCAGCAGAAAGATACGATTTGGAAACCTGATAAATCAGGTTAAGCATACGTGGCTAGAACCTTCAGGTCCACTTGATTTGCTGCCTGATTTGGGTTTTGGAATTATATAACCACCCAGGAATTCCACATGTCTGCTGAGGATTTTCTGCCTTTTCACTTCCCAAATATTTCTCAAAGGCAATGTTGGCACACCTTCTTAGGGACACGCTGCTATTGCTAGCTGCCCTGGCTGTGTGACTGGGTCTGTAGGCCAGCACCCTTCCTTGTCTCCATTTCCCATGATGCAGGTATCAGTGGTAGGTGTGTGGTAACTACCTTTTATGTAAGGTCACACTGTTAGTGGTGAGTTCAAGCTGGACAAAGTGGTTTTTGAAAACCAAACCAACAATTAGTGTTCTGGATTATAGAAGGTCAAAGTGGTTTGTTCTGAGTGCCCAAGTAAAGTGCTTTCAGAAATATAGTGATGGAACCACTCATATTTCTCACTGAAATCCATGAAGAATTTTTTTCATTCTATCTCCTGCTTTTTTGTTCACATGGTTCCTTTGATCCTTGCTGCAAAGAGTGTTCCTGACTTTGAAAGTTGATGTCCAGTTGTGCATGTGCATGTGTGGGAAGAGGGGAGTGTTTCATTCCCTGCCAAGGTATGCTTTTATGAGTGGGAGAGTTTCATTCTGTTGTGAAGGACATATTGCATATCACATCAAACAGGACATGCACATTTTCACAAGTTTATCTTAATTTTAATATAAGAATTTTGACTCAGTCATTTCTCTTAAAAATTATACCAAAATAAATAGGAAAACTGAGGCATGTGCTATAATCATAACAGCATTGCCAAATGTTTTCACATTCATTCTTCATGCAGCATGCCCAAGAAGATGTTGACGAGGAATATCAGCAGTCTAGCCTGGCTGTGCAGTATTAGTCATGTAATAGCTATAAAAGTAAATCCTTCAGCGGTATTCTTGTCCAGATTGGACATATTATCCATATTTTTTAGGTTCAGATTTGTGTTAATATCTGGGAATTTTTAATTTCTTGGTCATACTATGCATTCCAGGAATGGGCTTGGACTCGAGCCTGTCTGCGTTGCAATGAAAAAGATTTTCCGTTTGTTTAGTGAGAGCTTTGTTGCTGTTTATTAAAGGAGAGCTGTGCTTCAGAATACTTCATGTAAGTGCTGTATTGTAAAACCTTCACCTTCAAGCAATCCAGAGAGAAGGTAAATTACTGAAGCAGAGAAAGTGATTAAGGGGGAGCTGAGGAAGTTATTTGCAGGGACAGGGAAGAGAGGGAGACAACAGGCATTGGGAGTGAGAGGTGCTGTGAAGAGAGAGATTCTTGGGGCAAACTTAAGTGTAAATAACACTGCTATTTCAGAAGATTTATGTTTGGTTTTATGTAGATTTGAAATGCTATACTTACAACTTCTGCACACTTTGAGTTGATAGAACTTCACATTGCTGACAACTGAGCATCCTCTTCAATACAGAGAAAATGGGTTAGAGTGCAAACAAGATAACTTTGAATTTTACCTTTAAATGACAGCTGCTGTTGATGAAACTCTGATTTTTACATGGAATTAAGTACAGCTGAGTCAAAGACAATATGCAACCAACTGCACACCTCTACAGCTTGTTTTATCATGCTATACTGCCC
>VZTA01009508.1:0-25175 GCA_013398855.1 Mohoua ochrocephala
TATAAAATAAGTTGATTTTGTTTCACGTGCTTAAAGTTGAGTTTTTTGCATTTTCTTGGCTGTCTGAGCGTTTTGCTGACCAAAATGTCAAGTTAGGTAACTGCCACAGTTACTGGGTTATTTATTAGATGCAAAAAATCACCCTGGCTGCTTTTATACAAGGAAAAAAATGAAGTTGTAGAGCAAGGACAGAGTGTTTTCACCAAGAATAGGGATGAAGGTTGTAGGGTAGTTGCAGTATTTTTACTACTGTGCTAAATTGCCTTGCTCCTGTGTATTGTAGCTTCCATTTCTGGTACTCCTGGTGGGAACAATCAGGTGAAAATTGTGGCAGTGAAGTTTACAGCTGTGCTCCTCTGCTGGTGTTAAAATCTATAGAAGGCACTGAAATTTTATTTTTTTGCTTGCTAAAGCTGGAAACTCTTGATAGGCTTTTTGCCTTCAGAAAGATTTATTTGTGTGCTACTTCTAATGGGTCGCTGTGCTTGTTATTTTAGGTTGTGGCATTTTTTATTTAGGGGATTTGAATACAATAGACATGAGCAGGCCTAGGGAACACACTGTTACACAGGTTAGAATTTAAAGAGGGTTTTTTATGTGTTCAATATTTCTCTGTCATTTATTTCCATCCAGTAGTACTGAACACACGTTCTGAAACCAGTGTGGTCCCTTGTCATTAAAACAGGCAGCTGGAATGTTAATAAATGATCATTGGAACAGCATTCGCTCCAACATTTTTCTGTATCAGAGTAATTAATAATTACTTATTTCACACTACATTTTTAAAACAGTATTTTCACTTCCTTGATGTTTCCACACAGCATCTCACACACTGTTAGACCTCTGGATTTTTTAATATATTTAATACTGCTTTAAGAATAATATAGTTACCTAATTTTGATAATCCTTTTACAGTTTGAGTGTTCATTTTGACACAGTGATATTTCCAAAATATGTTTGATATCAAAATTAAGTATGTCCTGATCACTTCCTGTCAAAGCTTTAAACCTCTAATGTTGTTTAGAAGGCTGACGCCTTTAGACTAAAAGAATAGAAGGTCTTAAAGTGTATTTTCCACTTTTTAAATTTACTTGTAGACAAAAATTCATCTTCCCTGGATTGAAGTTATCTCAAGATGTTTAAATGCTTCCTTGTATAGAACCCACACGATTTCATTCCGCTGTGAATCCTGTGAAAGTCGACCTGTACATAGTAAATTGCTGACACAGATATTTTAATGCCAGGAAGGCAAAATTAAATAAATAAAGAATGAAAAAAACCCCTTTTGAGGTGCACGTGTGGTAACCGACGTAAGAATTTTTTTCTAGAAGTTTCCTGTAACCATTATTTTATTTTTTGAATAACAACATCCTAACAAACATAACGAAACTCTTTTAAGTGACTCTGAAAAGCAGCATTTACCCAAAGAGGAACCATCCAGGAGCCCTGGTACTTTCATGTGGAAATAAGAGTAGTTAGCTGAACACATTGTCATATTTTTTGACATCCATTACTGGAAAGGCAAAAGAATTCTTTATAATCCTCACACAGTCTCTTCCTGAGTAGTCTTTATTTGTATTTACCACTGCTAATAAGGTAATCGTTGCAAATACTGCTTCCCTCAAGATTAAGCATATAAACTAATGTTTTAGAAGTTGTATTTAAGTTCAAATACAAAACAAACTTCCAGTTCTTCTTTTCACCTGATCTCTCAGAACTAGAGCTAAGGAAGGAACTGTTCCATTTGATTTGTACATTTGCAGGCTTTACAGTGGCAAAATTACTTTAGTCAAAATTTCAAATCTGCTGGAGTTTGGGAGCATTCGACAACTGCTTCCTGAGAATTTGTACAAATATGTTTATTTGCTGCAATGTTTGATTTATTTGTTTATTTTGCTGTTCCTGTTACCTTCTCTGTTTGTACCTTGTAGCTGAAGCATTGCAGTCGTTACATACACGACTTGTTTCCTTCTTTGATCAAAAACTTGGACCCTGTCCCACTTAGACACCTTCTTAACCTTGTCTCAACTCTTCATCCCAGTGCTCACACTGAACAGGTAAAGACAAGGCCAACAAAATCACTGTCATGAGAAAAACAATTAAATGAGAGTGTTGAACAACCATTATGGATTTGTCTTCCTAAAGGAATATTCACTAATGCACAAAGGGGGAACTCTATGAGTAAAGTTGTCATGTTTCTTCAATTACACCTTTCCTGGCTTTTGAAGTATAATCTTTAGAGATTTTCAAAGACTTCATAACCGCTGATGGAAGATTTGAACTTCCTGTCTGAAGTTAGAGTCTGTGTTTCACACAGCATTAGTTGGTTGATTTGTTTATTTTGGTGAGCTGTAGTATTGGCATAGAGAAAGATGAACAGTGGATTTTTATGTCCAAAACCTGCTGCTTAATGGTACTTTTCCCTGGTTTTCTTCCCAGACCTTGTATTTGGCATCCATGCTGATAAAAGCCCTGTGGAATAATGCGCTGGCAGCTAAGGCTCAGCTGTCAAAACAAAGCTCCTTTGCATCTTTACTGAGTACCAACCTGCCCATGGGAAACAAAAAAGGTGCGTGGTTTTCCAGTAGGTCTGGGAGTTAAATTTGGAATTTTCGTTGTCTCCTTGTTGAGTTTGGACAAAAAGCAGGTATAGAACTTTCTCCTTTAAGTATTTTTTAAAAGCGTCATGCTGGCATATTTTTGCAGCAGAACTTGAGACTGTAGATGAAAGCATTAAAACTCCGTGAGTGACTTTGGAAAGCTTTGTGTTTCAGATCCATTCTGTTGGTAGAGCTAAAGTAGTCTGTAGTTTTCTTTTTTCTTTTCTTTTTAATTCAGAAGATGATCCATAACTCATCAGTTAACTATTCTTGTTCTGCTGCACATCTGTTACTTAATAGCTCCATAAAATCTTATAAAAGCTTACCTACTTTTTACCTGGGTTTTGATAATTACATGCTGTTTCTGATTTGGTTATTTTTCTTTTTTACTTGACTGTGTCTTTCCCCACAGTCATTACCAAAGGTGCTGCCAAGCCATTTTACTGTAGCTTCCCTTTCTCTTCCTACTACTGGTTTTTATGAATCATGGACAACTATATGCTGACAAAACGGTTTTTAGTCACTTATTTTTCCATCCTGCTTTTTTCCTTCAGAAGAAGAGGAGCTCAGAAGAGCAGCCCCTTCCCCCTGTAAGTATCGTTTTAGTTGTACCCCGCAGTTTGATGCTGCAGTGCTCTTGAATTCGAGCAGGATTAGAGTACATTTGAAATTCTGTTTGTATGAGAAATCAAACGAAATGATATTTTGAGTAGAACCTAGGAAATTTGTATAACTATGGCAAGAAGAGACATCGAAATACAAACTTTGTAGTAAAATGCTCAGCGTTCTAAATGAAATTTTTAGTGTTTAGGTACACAGATGGTTTGAGTTATATATCCCTGTTTGCTGGAAGAATGCTCAATATTTGAGGCAGATTTATGCAATGCTGTTACATTCCAGTAATTACCTGTCACAGAGTAACTGGGAAATGTGGTTTTGAATTAGGGTCACCAGCAGCAAGCCCTCAAAGTAGTGACAACAGTGACACCCATCAGAGTGGAGGCAGTGACATTGAAATGGAGGAGCAGCTGATTAACAGAACAAAACACGTCCAGCAGCGACTTTCGGACACGGAGGTAAGAGTGTGAGTCTGAGACTGGGAATTCTGTTACTGAGTTGCCTGTTATGAGCTATAAAATGATTTTTTTTATCTGTTCTTGTTTCAAAACCACCTCAGACAAATGTATTCTTGCATTTTAGTTGTGTTTCAGTTAGGTTAATCCCTTAGCAAGGGACTGCATGACGTTGTTTTTGTGTCACGCTGTGGCTCTTAGCACGTGCAAAGTGTGCACATACACCCTGTTAGCAACAAGGTAGTGCAAAAAATCAATTATTAAATCTGAATCTTGCTCGGAGCGTTTTGTCATCAGCAACCAAATTGAGAAAGAATGAATGGAAACTTGTAGATGTGGCACATTTCCTCCTAAAGGAAGAAAGATGTCTGAGTGATGATGATGATGATATTAATTATGTATTTCCAGTGATGCTTTATTTTCCCACCAATCTTAAAAAACACCTCGAAATAATTTCAGGAATCCATGCAAGGAAGCTCTGATGAGACAGCCAACAGCGGCGAGGATGGCAGCAGTGGGCCTGGGAGCAGCAGTGGCCACAGCGATGGATCCAGCAACGAGGCCAACTCCAGTCACGCCAGCCAGTCCGCCGGGAGCCCCGGCAGCGAGGTGCAGTCGGAAGACATCGCGGACATCGAGGCTCTCAAAGAGGAGGAGGATGAAGAGGAAGAAGACAGGAGTCACAATCCCCAGAAAAGCAGTAGGAGCACAGACCTGCGAGGCAGAAAACTGGAATCCCAAGCGGGCATTTGTCTGGGAGATGCCCAGGGGGCGTCGGAGAGGAGCGGCGCCAGTAACGGGGCGGGCAAGGACCACGTTTTTAACGCGGACGCGGTGCCGCCGGTGGACAGTCGTATCCGCATGCTCGATGCTTGTTCTCACGCCGAGGATGCAGAGCACGACATGACAGGGGAAATGAGCACTGCTCACATTTCACAAGGCTCTCAAGATTCTTGTATAACTCACACGGGGGACTTCCTCGGGGAAACTATTGGGAATGAGTTATTTAACTGTCGACAGTTCATCGGGCCACAGCACCACCACCACCATCACCACCACCACCATCACCACGATGGGTAGGTAGCTTGGCGTTTCTTCTGGCTCCTTCCATAACAGAAATAAAAGCAGCAGCAGCATCCTCCATTTGGGCAGAAATCAGTGTGTGGACATTTTGCCGTAGCTCAGGATGATTTTGTCTTGCAGAAATGACATCATTTATCACAGACATTTATGATGTTATCCCAGACAGTTACGCAGAAATCTGATTTGTTAACGTCTGATTAAAGGTTTCACTTAATATTTGGTATTGAATAAATAAGACAGCATTTAAGAAAATGTTAAAAATGTTTTGGAAAATGCTGCATTTGGTTAACATTAAGAAGCCAACTCAGTCATCACGCTAGTGAGGCCTTCAGTTTATTTATCTGTAATTGTTTTTCCAATTCATACAAGAGCTGCTGTTCAAACAGATGATTCATCCTGACTTTAGCTTTAGGGAGATGTCTGCTCACTTGTAGTCTGCTATAAACAAGTTCCTCTTTGATATTGTCCATTCTGATATTCTTCTTTTACAGGCATATGGTCGATGATATGCTTAGTGCAGATGATGTCAGCTGCAGTAGTTCTCAAGTCAGTGCAAAATCAGAGAAAAATATGGCAGATTTTGATGGGGAAGAGTCTGGCTGTGAAGAAGAGCTTGTACAGATCAATTCCCATGCTGAGCTAACATCTCATCTTCAGCAGCACCTCCCTAACCTGGCCTCTATCTATCATGAACATCTGAGTCAAGGTAAGAGTGATAAAAGAAGAACTGAAAAACTTGGTTTGTAATTTTGAATTAGTCTCCGGTAATTAAAATAATGAAATTATTTTAACCATTTATTTGTATTTGTCCAAAGAAACCGTGATGACTGCTGAGAACTTAATGTTTCTGCAAGAGATTAATTTTTGTATCTGTGTGAACACAGAAACATTCATTTGTGTTTAGCTGTGTTTGTCTTTTTAAATCCTCCCCCTTCCCATTTCTTCTGGAGCTTTTAATGCAAATTAAAACAAGTAAAGGCACAAAAGAACCTAGTACGTGTTTCTTCTAATAGGTTATTTAAGTGTAAAGAAAGGTGGTACTGAAAGCAAGATTTCTTTTTATTTTCCTCTCTGAAGCCTTCTGCATTTTTTGTGCTGGTGGGTGCATATTACTGTGATTTTGTACATTTGACATCATAAATTAACCTATAAATGAATTAACCATAATGGGCTTTAGAGAAGATAATTCTGGACAAATTATTTAAAATATAACTTCATACTTTTGGGAGCTTGCTGTAAAGGGCATTTGATGCTATTTCATCTTACACGGCCAAATCTTCTAGTTTACTTCAGGGTGCAATTTAAGATGCTACTAAAACACTTCTCAAGAATTATATCATCTTCCCATATGCTATTTTGGCAGCTTTATTTTCTCTTTTACCCTCTTTTTAAACCTAACGGAGAACAGGGTTGGTGAAGGGTTTGTGTTTTTCTTCACTGGCCTGGAAGAACCAAGTTTACTCTTGTCCAGCAGACAGCAAACCCAGTGCTGTTTATATATTTCCCTGAAATAATTGAGTAAGAAGTTTTTATAATAATAATTTCAGCCTAACATTGAAAATTTGGGGTTTTTTCCTCCGCTGCAGAGTTGAATAAACTATTAAAACTTCATAAATCTATAAATCAGCGTATTTTTTTCAATATTTTCCGTAGACATTCCTCGTCTAACTGAAGATTCAAATTACTGGTTGAGCCTGAGGCCTTCAGTGCAGATTATTTTTGACACCCCTAGTTTTGCATGTGCAAATAATTACAGTGTTCCTTGTGCAGTCTGAATTTTCTACTTGACTTTGCTGTTGCATGAAAATAGTATCAAATAGTAGATCAATGAATGGTGCCAGCTGTGGGCACAGAGAGGAAGGAAAATGTCTATCAGTGTTTATGAAAACATGATGAGTTTCTAAAATCCTGCACTTTGATGCTTTAGCACATGGAAAAATGGTGTTTGTTTTTCCTGGTTTTTACTGGGATGGAGGGAATCTTGTAGTAGGAATCTTGTAGTTTATTGAAATGTGCTCCTTTCCTGTGTTCCAGCCAGGGTGGTTATGGAGATAACTCCCTTGGGACCACGGCACTACAGAGAAGCTTAAGAAATATTTTAATTACAGTATGAATTAAATTAAAAAGCAATTGCATCTGCAGCTCTTCAGTGCTGTTTTTAATTGCACTTTGCCATTAGCCAAAAGCAGTGTAAATATTGGCCCAACTGCCCCGTTGGCTTCTTGTATGGTCTTTTGAGAGCCCATATGTGAAAAAAGGCTGCAGTTACAGTGTTGTTGCACTTTGAAATAGCCAAGTTAACAAATGTGTTGTTGTTTGTGCACTTAGGGAGTAATGTTCAATTCAGGTGGTTCCTTCTGTTTATTCACTAATGGTCTTTATGTTTTATCCAGGACCAGCAGTTCATAAACATCAATATAACAGCAATGCAGTGACAGACATTAATTTGGATAATGTTTGTAAGAAAGGAAATACCCTGCTGTGGGATCTGGTCCAGGATGAAGATGCAGTAAGTTGAATACCAGAAAACTCTATTTGTAAAAAAAAAAAAATAGATACATAATATTCATTGACCTTTCTTTCTACTTGCTGTAGATTCATCTCTCTGAAGGGTTAATAAACGAGGCAGAGAAGCTGCTCTGTTCTTTAGTGTGCTGGTTCACTGACAGACAGATTCGAATGAGATTTATTGAAGGCTGCTTAGAAAATTTAGCAAGCAACAGGTAACTTTAATCATAAATTATCTGTTTCATAAGCATCTTGTTTTTGCAACATACCAGAAGTCCAAGTTGGCTGTAATGGTTCTTTCATTTTACAGGAAGACAGCTTAAACTAGGCAAAAGCAAAAGAATAAAAATAGTTTCCAAAGTGTTGTGGATGTTTCCGATGCTTCATTTTTCTTTTTTGTCTCGGTGTCCTGAATTTCTCATTTTGTTGCATTTTTCTGCTCTCCCTTCTGCCAGAGGTTATTGCCTTCCTGCCTGTGGTAAAATCAGGTCTGCGCCTCAGTCAGTCAAGTGCAAGGTCGGGTGCCTTGGCATGAGCATTTTGAACTCAATATTCAGATTTTACACACGAGTGGCTGAGGAGCAGACAGGTTCTTTTCCAACAAGTCTGTTATGGGGTCTAATTTTTGTGAGGAAGGAACACCTTGACCTCAGATAACTTGTTTTAATACCAGCCAAAGCTGTGAGATTGTACTGGCGAAAGTGGAATTTATTTTCATGATACAAATGACTGCTGGACATCACCTGCAGTGTTGTGGTGTTACCTTTTTGCTGAGAACTGCATTTGTGAGATGGGCTACAAGTATGCTGAGAGATTAATCTCCTCTGTGTGTCCAGGGAGTTACATGTAAAGAATTTGAGGTACGTGTAGTTCAGGTTCAGAAAACTTCTTGGTTGACTTGATGGGAGATTTCACAAGCACAGGAAGGACATGAACTTTTTGGAGCACATCCGGAGGAGGCCACCAAGTTGATTAGAGGGATGGAGCCCCTCACCTGTGAGGAAAGGGTGAGAGAATTGGGATTGTTCAGCCCGGAGAAGAGAAGGTGACCTAATTGTGGCCTTCCAGTGCCTGAAGGAGCCTGCAAGAAACATGGAGAGAGACTCTTTACAAGGGCCTGGAGTGACAGGACAAGGGGGAATGGCTTCACACTGAAAGAGAGCAGGTTTAGATTGGATATGAGGAAGAAATTCTTTACTGTGAGGGTGGTGAGGCCCTGCCACAGGTTGCCCAGAGAAGCTGTGGCTGCCCCATCCCTGGAAGTGTCCAAAGCCAGGCTGGATGGGGCTCTGAGCAACCTGGGGTAGTGGAAGGTGTCCCTGCCCATGGCAGGGGGTTGGAATGAGGTGACTTTGAAAGTCCCTTCCAACCCAAATCACTCTATGATTTATGATTTACAGAGCTTTCCTTTAGTTGGTTTGCTCACAGAACCTGAGCTTCTCAAAGGAATTTTGAATCAATTGTTTCAGTTTTGTGACAATCACGTGCTGTCATCGTTTCCCTCTTTCTCCCTTAGATCCGTAGTAGTTTCACTTCGTCTTCTTCCCAAGCTGTTTGGAACATTTCAGCAATTTGGGAGCAGCTACGATACACATTGGATAACAATGTAAGTAGGCCCCTGTCCCAGTGGTGCTGGCATTTAGGGGGCTCTGTGGTGTATAAATACCTTTGAAAGTGGAAGATAACACAGAGTACAGCATTCCTTAGCAGAGCAAACCATGCCACTGCCTGGTGTAACTGTAGAGAACAGACTGACAGAACTTCTGGGAAAGGTGACAGTGATTATCAGCAATTCTTCTTGGCCTTTTCGACATGACATTTAAACATATGCCCAGTCCTGAGTTCGACTTTTTCTGAATTAGGGCCGTTAGGAACAGTTTTCATGGGTTCTGTCAGTCCTATGCCTGAAAAGAACATTCAGAAACCTTAAGAATTTCAAGGAAGAAGAGAGTACAGTACTGGAAAATGCTCCTGAATTTGTGATAGATGGAAAAATGAAGGTTTACTTTGGGGTTATGTGTGTGCCATTTTCCTGTAACAGCTGTCTGCTTTCTGTGGCTTTTCTGACCTTTTTAAGCAAACCATAATACTTTCTGTCCTTCAAATTGCCACAGGTGGGCAGAAAAGGAACTAAATATGATGAAACTTTTCTTTGATAATTTGGTACACTACATCCAGGCAGTCAGGGAGGGACGACATAAACACGCACTGTAAGTACACAACTGACTTGGAGAGTTTGATATTTTATGACTTTAAACATTCCTGTTTTCTTCTGTTGCTGCTGTGTTCTTGTAAGTAAATGCTTTCTATAGGGACATTTCCTGCTTAGGGAGACAGAGGTCTGTAAAAACAAAATTTTAAATAGCTCCTTTTTCTTAAAAAAACCCCAATTCTTATGTCATTTTTGTTAGACATCATGTTGAGTATATGTGTGCAAATAAAGCATGAAGGTTTAGATATTCAAATCAATTTAAAGTGATTTCATATACTTGAACTATTCAATTGTTTTAGTTTTAAAATCTGTCATTAGCCTTTGCATAATTTTTTTGGTTTAAGACATTCATCTGCACTTTCTTATCCATGTGATTAAAATCAGGTGTATATAAACAAGCAATACAATTTCCAGCTCCCCAATCCCAGAGGAAGAGACTGTTCATGTTTTGACAGATGTCAAAGTCAATATGGGCACCCACATCTGAAAAATGTTGCTATTTATGGGTCTAATTTAACTTCTTCAAATCGAACTTCACCCTTTATACTAGATGTTGCTTTAGTGAGGAATTACTTAGAAAGGTGGGATCCTTTAAATTCAGGCAGAATGACAAATTGTTTTGCTCCTTTGGCCATCAAGCTTTTACTGTATAAATAGAAATAAGGGTAATGTTTTTACGTAAGTTATGAAAATATTTTTATAAAGAATATGTATTATCTGGAATCAGAAATTCAGAGTAGAAATACCAGCATTTTACAAGTTCGGGGGAAAAGAATTAAGTAGATCCTGCGAGGTGACAAAATGATGCACTTGAATTGGACTGTAAGCCAAAAAACCCACTCCCATTCCCCTTCTCAAATCCCAACAAAAAAAGGACTTTATCTAGTGGAACTCTCGTATCATTCTGCTGTTTGGGGTGGTTCTACAACATCTACAGCTGGGGTCTGGACCATGCACTGAACTAGAAATTCAGAAAGAAACTTGTAAGAAACAATTATTTATGCTTTTAAGAGGCACGTGTATGAGTAGGAAAGAAATTATGACACTAAACAATTAAATAAAATTCCATTTGTATCCACATTTACATTTAGATACAGCCACAGTGCAGAAGTTCAGGTTCGTCTTCAATTCCTGACGTGTGTGTTTTCAACTCTGGGATCTCCAGATCATTTCAGTGAGTATTTGAGGTTATCTTACCACAGAAGCACCTCAGAGTGAGGCAAAAATACTTCTTAGTAATCCATGTCAGCTTAATACGTCATTTTGAACATACAATTTAAAATAATCTCTGAGACAGTTTCAAAAGAAAGAAGATTTTCTGGCAAAAGCACAGAGCCAACATTGAAGCTCAAATTCTGTTGCAGTTGCGTGAGAACAAATTTTCATGTTCTCTGTGCTTCAGTTTTTCTAAATAATGGGATTGTAGTAATTACTAAAGGAAGATAATGCATTATGTACTTATGGGCTTTGGTTTGTGTCCGTAATGTTCCCCGAGATCTTTCAGTGGAGTACTGTATTCCATAAAGGAATAAATCCTTAATTCTGTCAGAAATTAATTTTCTTTATGAAGAAAGAAATTACACTTTTTACAATTGATAGTTGAGTGGCCTCATTATAGATAGTCAGAGTTATCATACAATACATTTATATGTTGTGACCTGCCATAAATATTCTGATTTTTCTGTGTGTATTCTTGGGTTTTGTGGAATATTTGGTGTTATAAAGGAACGGTTAAAAATACTTCCCTAATTGTAGGGTTGAGTTTAGAACAAGTGGACATCCTGTGGCACTGCTTAGTAGAAGATTCTGAATGTTATGATGATGCACTACACTGGTTCTTGAATCAAGTTCGGAGTAAAGACCAGCACGCCATGGGTATGGAGACTTACAAACACCTTTTTTTGGAAAAGGTATGTAGAGAGTTAATTGCAACCTTTTAATTCCAATAGAGATGTTTCATTCCATATCAACGCTATTTAATGGATTTAAAATCAATTCTATGGAAATCATCTCTTCAGTAGCCCAGGAGGGCCCCACTTGTCATGCAGAGGTTTTTCTGTGCTTGGAGAGAGGAGGGAAATGGATTAGTCAGAATTCTTTTCACACTACTATTTACCTGAGCATTTCTTTACAAATAGCCCATGTGTTGTATCTGCAGCTGTGTAGCTGCAGATTTTTTTTTATTTCAATTTGAAAAAAACCCAAACTGCACAAAACTATAGTTTGCTTTATGCTGTGCTGCTTAACGTGACTGAAAAATGGACTTTTCTTTTTGGGAGGGGCCTATCAATCTCAGCAGTACAGCCACTGAAAAGACAAACATGCAGAGCTTTTTCCAAGGGGTTCCATTCATCCATTTTGACAGATGACATTACAAAATGGATAGATTGTGCAATAATTAATGTAGGCTAGTTCTTTCCGAAGGTTACGCAGGTTTTTGTCTAGTTTTGTAATGTGTAAGTTTTTTTGAATGGGCGTCACATATGCTGACAGATTCTGCTGCTGTTGATAAATTAGGCAGCTGATGTTAAAATAAAAAAAGTTTTTTTTCCCCTCTGCATTGTTACAGTTCAAATCAGTGGTGAAGTGAACTGTTTAAGCCAATTGTAGTTGATTTTTTGCATTGTGTCGAAAATTCAGGGTGTGATCTTTTGCGAGAACAACTCTATTTGATCTGCTGCATTTGAATGTGATTAATAATAACAGTGATTAGTAACAACAGTGCACATAAATACCCTGTAATTGCTCTCTGTTCCACCACTGAAATTTTTTTGCATACTAAAGCACATTGATTTTGTTTAGATGCCACAACTAAAACCTGAAACTATCAGTATGACTGGCCTAAACCTCTTCCAGCATTTGTGTAATTTGGCTCGGTTGGCTACGAGTGCTTATGATGGTGGCTCCAACTCCGAGGTGAGCCTGGGTTCTTCTTTCTCTTGCTTTTCTTCTCTCTGGCACGTGTGGATTTTGTCTCTAAAGGCAAAGATGGAAAACCACAAAGTGATACCTGTTGCCTGCATCTCTTTGTGCAGTTTATCATATTGTTGACATAGCTGAACTGTATCCACTGTTGGGTTTAAGGAATGTATTTGTACATTTACTTATCTAATGAAGACGAGCCAGATGACATTCTGTTAGTCATACTTAATTTTGACTAGAAATCTATTGTAAGATCTGTCTCAATTTATGTATTATGTGCTTGAGAAGTTTTTTATCCAGAGAAATTACCTCGTAAATAAAATTATATTTAGAATGTATCCTCCGAATTGATTTGAGGCAGTTTTTTTTTCTTGCAATGAATACTGATTATAGTTGTGGTTTTATGGCTTCATTTGAAAGTATTCCTGTTTGTAAAAAATGAAAATTCACTATTTTGAATTTCAACCAGTTCTCCTCATGACTTTGAAAGTGTTTCTGAGAAACGGAGAGTTTCGTAGTAATTGGTGTGTGCAGTGATGACAGTGCAAGCAGCGGAGAAAATGAGATATTGTTAGTGATTGAGTCGAGGTAAAAAGAATGTCTCAGATCAGAGAAAAGTAAAATAATGAGGCAATGTTTTATTTCTATGTTTGTTTTCCTTTTGTCAAACAGCTGTGTGGCATGGACCAGTTCTGGGGCATTGCTTTAAGGGCACAGTCTGGTGATGTCAGCAGAGCAGCCATCCAGTACATCAACTCTTACTACATCAACGGTATGAACTTTAATTTTGATCTCTTTTTTTTTTTTCTGTTCAAAGTGTTTTAAAGAATACCCAGCACTATCCTTTTTTTTATTCTTAGTATTAAAATGCGTTGTTCCAAAGCTGTGCCTGTCTAATTGACTTGAACTGGTATTACAGGTAAAACTGGTCTGGAAAAAGAGCAGGAATTTATTAGCAAGTGTATGGAGAGCCTGATGATAGCTTCGAGTAACCTGGAGCAAGACTCTCATTCAAGTCTGACCATTATTGAAAGAGGGCTCTTAATGCTGAAAACACACTTGGAGGCTTTTAGGAGAAGGTAAAAAACTCTCTTGATATATTTGGATGCAGAATTTATTTCTGTTTCTCTTACCATAATGATGAGTGTGTTAAGAGTTACTAATTTAAGGAATGGTTTCTTTGCGTAAAGGAAGGCCAGTAGGGAATAACTGTGAAAGGTTATAGATAAAATTTAAACAATTACCAGAGTTGGCCCTTGTTCTTGTATAAATGTGTGGTTGTGGTTCGTGTTTCCCCATCCCTCAACAAAGAGACTTCTTTAAAGCTTTTTTAATTTTATTTGAAAAATAGTGAGGATGTCATAACTTCCTCTTATTTAGAAAAAAAAAAAACCCAACAACTATTCGCAGGTTTTGTCTTTCTCTCATTGTTCAGCAAACATTTGTGTAAAATAGGCTTTGACAAAAACACATTTTCCATGTTTTAACCTGCTTCCTAAGGTTTGCATATCACCTGAGACAGTGGCAGATTGAAGGCACTGGCATCAGCAGTCACTTGAAAGCCCTGAGTGACAAACAGTCGCTACCTCTAAGGATTGTCTGTCAGCCAGCTGGACTTCCTGACAAGGTGAGTTAAAATTCCTTTTCCAGGTACATCCTACCCTGTTAAATGTTAGTAATTCCATAGTGCTCTTGGGCAAATGACACACCTGTTGTCTTTCAGATGACCATAGAAATGTACCCTAGTGATCAGGTGGCCGATCTCCGAGCAGAAGTCACACATTGGTATGAAAATCTGCAGAAGGAGCAGATAAATCAGCAAGCACAGCTTCAGGAGTTTGGCCAAAGCAGCCGCAAAGGGGATTTCCCTGGTGAGCTCTTTCTACCTGGAGATTTTGCCTTTACAACTTAAATGATTGTGGGGTTTTTATTCCCCCAGATATCCCGGCTAAGCAAGCATTATGATTTATTTTCTTTAGCTCTAGTTCTAATTAGTACCACCCTCACTTCTAATTAATAGTGTTGTTTCTTAAGCACTACATTTATTTGAAAGAAGATATAGCAAAGAGAATACGCATCTGTCAGAAGTCCTTAGATCAGTCTAAGTTCCGTGTTCCAGTACATTTTCCCCCACATTATTTTTCTTCTTGTTGTTTGAATCATGTTATTTTCTGCAAACTGGAGATACTGTTGCACACAACTTGATCAAGTTCTTTATTTCTGTATATCTTGTTCTGTATTTCATCTGATTCATACACTTCTGGCTCTGCCGTTGATTCAGAGTTTGAAGCCATAATTCAAATTCATAATTTATGCTCTACACACATATATTCCAGTCAGCTGGAAGATCTTCCTTACTCCTGCAATTGCTTTTTAATTTATGGTCATCCTGTAGCAAAAAATGATTCTTCATCCTGCTTTGAGGCTCCTAATTTGGAATGTCACCTTGCTCCTGAGATGGCCATTGCTTGCTTAGTGTAGTGAATGTGCATCCTGTTGCTGTTCCCTCTTAATGTGTTTGTGAGTGAATGAGAATTCCTGCTTTATCCTTCAGGAGGATATTTTCTAAATCCTCTTGATGTTATATGTTACAGCATTCTTATCAGTTATTGCTGTTTAAAATGTTTTCTGAATTCTCTTTATGTTTTCTTGGTTTTTCTCTCACTATAAGCACTATAAGCATGAGTTAGCATGTAACAAATTCTGTCCATGAACAGCTCTTTCCAACACCACTGTTAGTATATGTTTAAACATGATTCAGACTTGCTTTTCACAGTCTAACAACTTCTAAAAATCATGTTTTAATGAGACACAATGTAAGTAAACCAGACTGAATTTTGGACACATTAATTGCCTTCTTTGTAAAATCCTTTTCCGGCCACTCATCAGAAGCAGTTTTAGTAAAGAAATTGTCTTGTTTTCCACCATTTAGCAGGAAATATTTATTTTTGTTGTAACTGGGATTTTAGAAACGTGGTCATGTTGGGCAAAGTGTGCTTGTAAGAAGAGAGGCTTGATTGTCTGCACCAAATGAAATTCTTGTCTTGTAATTGTTCAGGTTTCTTGTTCAGTGTTGAGTTCTTTGCAGGGTTTGCTCAGTTTTTCTCTTCTGAAGTGGGTGTGACTTCTTTGGTTCCACCTTACATTTAAGTAAGGTTAATCATTGCTTCTTTGACTTGACCACAAGTGCGTGGTACAAGGGGATTTTGTTGATGATCACAATCATTTCCCATTGTCCTTCTGTGGCATGGTGTCATTTACTACAAAAGATGGAAGGCGTGTTTAAATTTGTATTATAAACACTTTTCACTGCAAGGTTGGGTGACCTATTATTGAAAAGGTTATTTCTGAATACATGCAAGTAAATTTAGTTTAATGTAATAACCGCTTTTCTTAAGGAAATGACATTCAATTTTTGCCTCTTTTTATTTGCTACTAAAGGGTGTACTGTTAAACTGTGAAACTGAAACTGATTCCAGAATTTTGCTGAAATGAGCTTTTATCCTAGGTGGCCTCATGGGACCTGTGAGAATGATTTCATCTGGGCACGAGCTGACAACTGACTACGATGAAAAAACCCTCCATGAGTTGGGGTTTAAGGACATGCAGGTACTGCCAGCATGGAGAGCAGTCACTGCAAACAGTGGCCAGTACTTTGCTTTTGTGTTCTGCAGCTGATTCCTGTACGTGGGGCTGGGTGTGATCAGTGTGTGGGGGTGATTGCAGCTCAGGACTGGGGTCTCCCCAGTCTCTGTGGCAGAATAAGGGGTGCAGCTACACCATGAATACCTTAAGCGAAAGCAAACCCAAACTTCATTTGTGGCAGTTGCTGAAAATGCTGCACAGTAAAGATTTGACTGCAAAATAAAAAATTTATCTTTAATTTTTTTTATTCTGATCCTTGTGAAAAAATTCCGTGGCTTATCATAAAATTGTCTCTGCTCCTTGTCTCTGTCTGTTCCAGATGGTGTTTGTATCCCTGGGTGCCCCCAGGAGAGAACGGAAAGGGGAAGGTGTCCAGCTCCCAGCTTCCTGCCTACCTCCTCCTCAGAAGGACAACATTCCAATGCTTTTACTCCTGCAAGAACCTCATCTTACCACCCTTTTTGATTTGTTAGAGATGCTGGCCTCTTTTAAGCCTCCTTCTGGAGAAGTGGCTATGGAAGATAGTGAGGTAATTTAGAGTAATTTTGTTAGAACAATTGCATTTAAGTCTTACTTAATTGGATCTGGTTTTCCTGTGTAGCCTAATTCTTGTGTGCTCTGGTCAATTGCTGGAGATGTTTATTGCCTGGTTATTCACATGTGGTAAAACCTTTATCATCATTTTTCTTATTTTCTTAACGATATTGTCCTGATGTGTTTTAATGCTCCAAATATTGTAGAAGCCGGAAAAATAATTCTTAAGAAACAATATTGATTATTTAAGTAGATGTGGTGACTCATAACGGGAGTTGGCTTGAAGAAAGGTTTGTAAAGTTATATTTGCAAAAACTCAAGCTTTGTCTTGTATGCCATCATTAGCTTGAGAGAAATTAAATTATAGATAGTAGATTTGAACCTGTAGTTTATTTATAAGCTTAATGTGAATTTAAATATTCCAAAATATGTGATATGATTTAAAATTCATGTAACTTAGTTTCTTGCAAGTTGAGACTTCAACTATCATGTCCTAATTATTTATTAGATAGGAAACAGCATCTTAATTAAGGATAAGTACATTTTTGGGCTTTGAAATCTCATTTTCTCAAAGAAGTTCACGATAAGAATGTTTGTGGTTTGGTTTGTCAGAGTGCAAGGTGTGAAGAGCTCCATCTCCATGCAGAAAACTTATCCAGACGTGTCTGGGAACTGTTAATGCTCTTACCAACGTGCCCTAATATGCTGCAGGCATTCCAGAATATTTCTGATGAGCAGGTGAACAAAGTTTTACACGTTTATTATACATGAATGTTACAGCACCCACTGTTTTAGTTGAATTTTCCCCAAATGGGAATGTGAACTAGTAAATATGTTAAGTGTGCTGAGACACAAGTAAACCTAATAAATCTAAAACTAAACAGAGATGTCAGCTTAGCTCCCAAAGTTTGTTTTTATCATTTCTTTTCAAAATTTATTTTATAAATGAAAAGGATAGTCAGTACTCATTATCACAGTCTTTTGGCTTGAATTCAAAGAGCAGTTTCTTCAGCTGCAGCCTGGCTTTAACACTGTGCCTGTTGCAATAGTGATACTTCTGTATCTCTTCTCTAAGTTCACAGCATGGGTTGGTTGGAAGCATAGTTGGTTTCTTGTCCTGCAAATGAAAAATATTATTCAACCTCTTTAAAAGTGGTTGAAATTACATCCTAACAGATTTTAGATAAAACAGCTCTTTATGCCCATATGCATCAAAATTTTGGGGGAAAATTACAGTTCAGGCTGTAACATTTGCTTTCCTCTAATTTAAAATTGTGTGTATGTTAGCATGCAGTAATGGTGCATTTTCATTATTCAAATTGTTCATCATGTATAGAAATATGCTTGAAATTGTCTAATTTCAGATAACAGATGAAATTAAACCCCAAATAATCTGTCCATGCCACTTGAAAAATCCTCTGCCTGAATTTTTAGATAGATCTGCATTACATATAATCGTGTTAATTGTTTTCTATCTTTTTTTCCTCTTTTAAGGGTAATGATGGCTTTAGCTGGAAGGACCTTCTGCGAATAAAAAGTGCCCATAAACTTTTGTATGCCCTGGAAATTATTGAAGCTTTGGGAAAGCCCAACAGGAGAATAAGACGTGAATCTACGGTAATTTTCTTGCACAGAACATCTCTGTTCCTCTGAAGCATATATCAGTGATTTAGTTTATAATATTATAATTGTTTAGCTGTTGTTCCAATTAATAGTTCTCGTTTATCTTTAGGGAAGTTACAGTGATCTTTACCCAGACTCAGATGATTCAAGTGAAGATCAAATAGAAAACAGTAAAAACACGTGGAGCTGCAAGGTTTGTTTTTCCTACAGTATTTCATGATACCTAAGACAGTTTTTCAAGAGAGATATAAAATAAAAAGCCATTTAAAACATCATCTATCTTAAAGTTTCTTATCTCAAATTTAGGGATAGCATTTACAAGTTTTTCTGTGTGTAAATTTGTCACAGTCATGTACAATTATTTCATTTGTTTTCATTAAATATCCAGATGAATAGTTGATCATTTATTTATTTATTAATTTATAAAGCTTAGCTTGGTGTCTAACTGATCTTAGTGATATTTCTGTATCTGCTTTTTCTCACATTGGTTCCATCATATGCTTACAGTTTGTTGCTGCTGGAGGGCTCCAACAGTTACTGGAAATTTTCAATTCTGGAATCCTAGAACCTAAAGAACAGGAATCGTGGACTGTGGTAGGTGTTCATTCACCCTTTCTCTCCAGAAGAACATTCCTGTTATTTGTAAAGATGTTTAATACTCTCAGCCTTTGTTACAGTTATTTTTCTGTTGTGAAATAGATTCATTCTCTGATTGAAACCACCAGAGTCTATGCAGTAGCATCTTTTTTTTTTTAATATTTTATATTCCTGGAAGAGTTTATTTTTTAAAAAAAAAAAAGTATTTATATATACTTCTGCTTTTTTATGTTTTAAAATCACCCTTCCTGTTTTTCTGTGTATTTTGGGGGGGGATTGTCCATTCTTAAAACTGTTGAACTTAAAATTGTTGATCATGGAACCTTAGAGGGAAAAAAACCTGGATTCCTTCCTCAGGAATGATTGCAACTGCATTGATATTACAATAAGAGATCACACTTTTTTAAAGAAGTCAAAAGTAGCCAAACAAGAATGGAGTACTTTATTTTTGCTCTTTTTTCTGCTTATTTTAGGGAAGGTTGTTATTTGGAAAATTATTTATCATAGTCTGTATTAAAAGCAGTGATCTGGTAATTACCTCTCCCTTGAAGAGGCCAAGAAATATCATTTTCCCTCGCTGTCAGTGAGACAATTAGCATAGTGGCTGTGGTGTTAATAAAGACACTTTTCAATAATGAGCATGATTATTAGTCATTCTTATATAATGTCTTCTTCATTATTATTCTATCATCAGTTTGAGCTAAATTCAAGTTACTTCTAGTTTTTTATCCTTTATACCTTGCTGAGGCTTTCAGTTGCAAATTCCATAGCAGGCATTGAATTCTGTGTAAAATAAATCCCTCAAAATCAAAGATTTAATTTCCTTCCTCTTCCCAGTGGCAGCTGGACTGTCTTGCTTGCTTGCTGAAGCTGATCTGCCAGTTTGCAGTGGATCCCTCAGATCTGGATTTGGCTTACCACGATGTCTTTGCCTGGTCTGGGGTAGCAGAGAGCCACAGGAAAAGGACGTGGCCGGGCAAATCCAGGAAGACGACGAGCGACCACGTGAAGGGCCTTCATATCCCTCGTCTGACAGAGGTAGGAGACAGACAGAGGTTCTGGGAGCTTTAGGAAAGGACTCCTTTTCTAAAAGAGGAAAAGTGAAGTCCTTATTTTAGTAATCAAGTAATGTAGTGGAAAAGTTCGTAGTGCTAATTGGTATCAGGAATGTTAATTGATATCCTACTTGTTCTCTAGAAAAGTGTCTTAGTAGCTTTAAACCTGGCAACCAAAAGGTGTTTTGGTGATTGGTGAACACATTAATTGGGAATTCAGAATTCCAGTGCTTTGTCCCTGTTTCTTAGATTTTGTTTCCTAAATTGATCAGTCCTTTTTAACAGTAACCTGTGTTATTATTAACCTGTGATAACACAGTTACGGCACGAGCTGTCCTCGTCCTCACTAAATCCATTTTGGATTCCTTTAGTAAACACTAAAATAACTTCATTAGGGATATCTGAGGGAGTGCATGGTGAACTTACCTGCAGCTGGAAACCTTCCTGCCAGATTCTTGCATGCTGATTTCCTAAAGCACTCCAAGCACATGGAATATTTTGGCATCAGGGAAACGTTGACTGTAAATCGACTTTCTTGGGCACAGGACCAGCTGTGACTGCCAGAAAGTGCAGGTCTGAACTCTGAGCTGGAGCCAAACTTCCCATTTGTTATACCTGGAAAGACCTTAACCATTCTGTAAATATCAGCCATTTCTGACAAAACAAATCCCTAAATCACCAGGGCTACTGTCATACAGGGAAGTTATCAAATGTTTAAAGTTTTTAACGTGTAAACGCTGCTGTCGGTTTCTCTTAAGTGGTTTTAAATGTTTAATTGTCAATTGATTAATATTTTTGATTCAGTGGATTTGATATTTAAATATTTTAAGATTTTCTTCAGACTTGGGTTTTAAAATTCTGTGTAGTCTGTCAGGTTTGCTAAAGATGAATATTTTAAGTGAGTGTTTAGTCAATAAAATGTGTTGATCCCAGAGATAGGCAAAATGTAAGTGTCCAACCTCATCCTCAACCCTGTCTCCTCAAGCCTAAGGTTTTTAAAAGGCTGTGAGTAGTTTATGCTTTAAAGAAAATACCATGTTTTTACTGGAAGGATTGAATAAATGGTTGATTTTCCTATTCAGTTGCATTGTCTTTCTTAGAGAAACAGAAATTTTAGCATCTAGACCTAGTCAGTGAAACATGGGATTTTAGCTCTGCTTTAATAAAACCAGTAAATTGTTAACTGTGAAGATGCTGTGCTTTGCCTTTGGCTCTTCCTCCTCTGCACAGGTGGGTTTATTTAGATTCACACAGTGTGTATAATTGAAAAACAGATCAAAAAAGCTTGTTGTTATATTAACTTGTTTTTTTTTTTTTTTTTCTTTTGACTTCAATTTTTAAAGGTGTTTCTTGTACTTGTCCAGGGAACCAGTTTGATTCAGCGACTTATGTCAGTTGCTTATACATATGACAACTTGGCACCTAGGTACAATATCTTTTTATTTTTGTGATAAAGCTGATCGAGTGTGCGCATTTCCATCGCTGCTTTAGTTCACGAGTCCAGGGCTCTTCCAGCTGTGGTCCCCATTGACAGCCACCTCACAAATCGATTCCAGAGGCTGTAGACTTGCTTTTCTTAGTCACCTCCTGTGGTTATCCTGCCCTCAAAGCAGTGGCAGAGAGGAGAGGGGTGAGAACTCTGTGGTCAGGGTGTAAGGCATGGATCTATAACCTATATATGACATGCTGTCGTAAATTCTCATGCCAAAATCCCTTCTTTATTTTCTCCAGAGCATTCTCAATTTCAAGGCAGCGTAAAGGAGAAATTAAAACAAATTCACTTTTATGTTGCTTAGCCGTCTGCCGGTTTTGACTTATTTTTTTCATCCTGCTGAAATTACTGTTTTAGCCATTGTGCAGATACTGAAGGCAAAATTTTACCTATTGGAGATTTTGGTCCTGTTGCCTTTTTGTCCTGAGAAAAGCAATTCTGTGTAAGGCTGCATCGTGGCAGTCAGACTGATGCTGGGGAGGTCAGGTTTTTGTTACATTGGTGGTGTAGAATTGATTCCGAGTGATGGATAGTGTGTTTTACCATCTTTTTAAAAGATTATTAAGGACATTCAGAACATTTCCAGTCAAGTCTGCAAGTGTGCTTAACTTCGACCAGTAGTTGAGTTAAAGGAATAATTTTAAGCATGTATGCTATGGTTTTGGTTTCATAACCTTTTATTGTAATTATTAAAAATGTAAGTAAATAAATATAAACATTTAAAGTTTGTAAATGTTTATTCAGAGTGTGGTTTCTGTAGAAGTAAACTAGATTTCTTCTATATAGATCACTTCTTAGCTCTGTTTGACATCTTTATTTTGGATAAAATAAAGGGACTGTGGGTTCTTCTCCTTGAGTTTTAATCTTGTAGTCAGTAAAGCTTTCTGGGGGTGACTTGAAGGTTTTCCTAGTTTTATTATTGTTGCTAATTTTGAATACTGCAAGAAATGAATCCTGTTAAGATGGATAATTTTCCAAGTGGTTACTTAAGAGTAAAAGTGTCGTGCCTTGCGTGTACTTGTATTTCTAAGTGATAATCTGTTACGTTCTGTGATAAAGTTCAAATGGTTCTCTCTTCTTCCCATCAGGGTGTTGAAGGCTCAGTCTGATCACAGGTCAAGGCATGAAGGTCAGTGCTGCAAAACAGCTGCGTCAGGAACTAATAATAGGGACAGCAGATTGATGGCCATGAGTTATGGGTTTGATTTATTCCACCATTAGAAGGCTGGAAAATTGTTACTCCGTGGTTTCCGAGTGAAATCCGGTCCGGGTTTTCCCCTGAGCCACCTTCTGGTGGAAATCCAGTCCGGGTTTTCTCCTCAGTCTGGATTTAGGGTGAAATCCGGTCCGGGTTTTCCCCTGAGCCACCTTCTGGCGGAAATCCAGTCCGGGTTTTCTCTTCAGTCTTGATTAAGGGTGAAATCCGGTCGTGTTTATTCCCAATCCCCTTTCCAGGGAGAATCCAGTCCGGGTTTCCCCCCCCGATCCTGACTTTGTGTGGAATCCGGTCCAGGTTTTTCCCCGAGCCACTTCCCAGGAGAGATCCGGTCCTGTTTTCTTTCAACCCGAATTCCAGGGGAAATCTTGTCCAGGTTTTCCCCCGATCAGGTTTCCCAGAGAATTCCTCTCTGGGTTTTTCCCGATCCTGTTTCTGACTGAAATGTCCTCTAGGTTTTCCCAATCCGCTTTCCAGGCTAAATCTCACCTGGATTTTCCCCCGTTCCTGCTCCCAGCCCTGATCCCCAAACTTTATATGAGACTAGGAGGGGAGAAATTCGGTTTTATTTTGGGAGTGAAGCTGGGGCAGGGGTTGGGAGCATCTTACGGCCAGTGAGTTTTTCCATGGGCAGCAGCTGCTTCCCTCTTGCCTAATTATTTCTTATTGGCCTTGTGGCAGAAATTCCATGTGAGAATTTTCAGCCCAAGTGGCTTCAGTGAGAGCAGCAAACACAGACAAATCCCATACAGCACTTTATCCTGCATTAATAACCAGTGGCAGAGGTATCCAGGCAGCATCCTATCAAAATGGAACAGTTTGCAAAGAGGAAAATACAAAATTCAGGTGGGAGTTAAGGAGAAGATGAGGGGGCTACCGAGAATAAACTCTTGTTGCACCTGAAAAGTTGAAATTAGACCTTATTCCAAGAGCAGCATTCTTTAACCTGCCAGGAGAAGCATCTTCATTGGCAAGACAGGTGGGATCCTACCCCATAAAAAGCTGTCCTGGAACCCTTAGACACATCTGTAACTGAGGCCTTGTTTACTTGATCAAACCCCAGCAGTTGCTGTCATTGGGTGGGTCTGTGCTTGGGCTCTTGAGCTGCTGGCAGTCTCTCTCCTAAATAATCAAAGATAAAGAATTGTTTCTCCATTGATAATTCGTTTAAAAAATGGGGTATTTGGAAGTGTAGTCCTGGAAAGCATGCCTGCCTCATTACCAGAGGAAAGGTGACACTGGATGGAGTCTGAAGCACTCCAAAATACTCATTATTGCTCTAATTTCCTTACAAAGATGCTACCTAAGAATTTTCCAAGTTACTTGGGGGCTGCAAGATGATTGAAATGGAACTTCTGTGTGAGGCAGCACAAATGTGGCCACAGAAATTAGTACAAGACAGGAAATGAGTGTGAAGATGTGATGCAAAGCACCAGCTCACTGGTTAAGAAGTAGAGATGCAGCAAACGGTTGTGCCCCTCACTGGTAACATTTAATCTGATTAAATGGTCATCATTAGCACAGTGGTCAGTATTTGATAAGCATATTGGTAAAACTCTGAGTTCAGATTGTATCCTATGTGCCAGGAAAGATTTGGTCTTGTGTGTTAGTGTGAGTGAAATAAATGTCATTTGGGCTGGACTGTGCAGCCCTTCCACCCAAGAAGCCTTTGCTGTTACTGACAGTGGCATTTTCTCCTCCTCTTTCAGTCACTCACTATTCCATGTGGCTCCTGGTGAGCTGGGCTCACTGCTGCTCCTTGGTGAAATCCAGTCTGGCCGACAGTGACCATTTGCAGGACTGGCTCAAGAAACTCACCCTTCTCATTCCAGAGGTATGGTAAAGGGAGAAGGCTGTTGCATTCCTAATTAGTGTCATTAACTTTGGTTGCCATTAAATTCAAGACGTGCATTTTCCTGCTAAAAGTGGCAGGATCTGCCTCAGGTGCTTGCAGTGCTGTATAAGAAGTGGTCACTGTAAGGTGGTCGATGGCAAACCAGGTTCTAAACTCTCACCTTTGTTCTTGGCTTCTGTTTGAAGGTCATTTTTTCATTGTAATTTGTTAAAATTTCTGGGTAATTTGTTGGAATTTCTGGGTGATGCCACCCGAGTTGAATGAGCTTCAATGTACTTCCCCCCCTTACATATTTACGTTATTTTTTAAAATGATTATTTATTTTGCTCTACTTAGAATCACAAAATGAGGTGAATGAGAATTGATACAAAAATCTTTGTCGTGACCAGAGCTTTGTCTAGCTTTAAGTAATTTTTTCTCATGAAATAAAGGCTTAAAAATTGCATCAGTATATTCACAGTAGAAAACTTTTGTATTTACCAGTGGTTGCTTCAAGGTGCAATGTGGCCATGAAGTGATAATTCTTCTCTGTTGCTTTATTACTCAATCACAGAAGAAGCTTAAAGGCTGACTCCATTTAAAATCCCTGGAAATGAAAGTGTGCAAACTTCCAAAGCTGGGTTAGAGATAGACTGTGAATATTTTTTTTAATAAAAGAAAGAAGAAAATAATTCTTCTAGTGAAATGAAATTAATGAATAGTTAGGAATTGGTAAGGGTAAATTCAGGATTCACATAGATTTCCTTAATTTGCTGGATGT
>VZTA01009508.1:25455-75998 GCA_013398855.1 Mohoua ochrocephala
AATAAATAATATATGTTATATAAATATATATTATACAGAAATAGATTAATAATTAAATGAATAATTAATAGCAATTACAAATAATAATAATATTGTAATAATATTAGGAGAGGAATTTATGTACCTATGAAAGAAAAACATACCAAAGGAAAAATCTTCCAAATAATGTGTGTAATAATTTAATTTTATGCTTTTTTCCTAGACTGCTGTTCGCCATGAGTCTTGCAATGGTTTGTACAAATTATCCCTCTCTGGCCTGGATGGGGGAGACTCAATCAATCGCTCCTTTCTGCTGCTGGCTGCATCCACCTTGTTAAAATTTCTCCCTGATGCTCAAGCTCTGAAACCAATTAGGGTAAGAATTTAAGAACTGACAAGGCTTTATTAAAGATATATTTAAATATATTTTTTAAACATAAAAACTAAAATTGGTAGCACGTTATCATTATGTCTGACATACTGTTTCAGATACAGAGATATTAAGGCTTCTTGTTTAGATGTTTCCAGAACCTTTCCAAAAGTGATTAAACTGTGACACTGCAGTAATTTACAGCTTAGCTGTGCCTGGAGAAATGCAGAACAGCTTTTAGGAAGTGCTCTTGTTCTTGAATTTCAAAGTCCATGTAACAGATATTTTAAAAAAGAGTTAAATTAAAACAATCTACAGAAGATTTTGCAATATTTTTCTCATTTTCAGAAGAGTTTAAAATTAGAGCTGTATTAACTAATACTGAAATCAACCCAAGTTTCTCTTACTTTATCCAGTCTAATCCTGAATATTTTTGTGATTTGCAATGAATGGGATGAACTCCACACCATTCTACAAATTTCTTACAGGTCTGGCAGATCATCCTGACAATTTTTCAAGAAAATTAATAAATATTGCAGAAGAGAAATAGAGCACACACTGTTACCATTGTAAAATACGTTGTTCTTGTACCTTAGAGGCTTGGAGAAAGTAATACTCTTGTAACACAGTTACTGGCTTCACTGTGGTTTTAATACAGTTATTTTGTCTTGTACTTCAGAACAAAAGCAATTTCTTTCCACAGATAGAGGATTATGAAGAGGAAACTGTGCTGCGCCCTGGCTGTAAGGAATATTTTTGGCTGCTGTGCAAACTGATTGATAACATTCATGTCAAAGATGCGAGTCAGGTGTGTTTGCTTTGCATTCATATCAATGTTTATTTCTTTTTGAGTTGTGTCTTCAGACATTTTTTCTTAAGATATGATGAACTGCTGTGAGCAGCTCTTGGATCTTTCCCATCTCCCAGCTTTCCCTGCTGTGATGTACATTTAGTAGCTCTTGGAAGCTTCAGGTAGTGACTCTGTCGAGTCAAGAAAAGGGGGTTGTTTAACACACAAGGAAGGTGAACTTAGTTGAAGGTCACAGACATGGGAACACTTTAATTATCCGTGAGATTCACTGCTGATAATTTCAGTGTCTTCCAAGGAGGAGCTAATCACGTATTTGATTAAAACTGAAAGAGTTAAATTCAGTTAACACCCACTTAGCATAAGTTAGAAAACTTACCTAGAGCACGTTTGAAAATGAGTTTTGTCTCTGTTTTTCTGTGTGCAGTAATAAAATTTCCTCCAAAAGAAGTCCATAATGATTTCCCAATTGTGTTCCTTTTTCTTTATTTTGAATCAGACAACCCTGCTTGATTTAGATGCTCTGGCGAGACACCTTGCTGACTGCATTCGCAGGTGAGCTTTGCCCACAGCAGTTTCACTTGCAATTTGCATGGTGTTTATTGTTGGTGGGGCAGAGTTCTGACATCTTCTCTCCCTGTGTGTGCACATACAGCAGAGAAATCCTTGACCATCAGGATGGTAACATAGAAGATGATGGGCTCACGGGACTGCTTCGCCTTGCAACGAGTGTCATTAAGCACAAACCACCTTTCAAATTTTCTCGGGAAGGCCAGGTGAGAAGGACACTGCAAGACCACTGAGAGATCACAATAGTACCTTTTTTACACCATTTTGATTGCAGGGCTCCATGTAAAAAAGTACATCCTATTTCTAGCCATAGGATGATGGCCAAACCCACACATTTTCCTTTATTAACAAGTAGCATGTACAGTCCCTTCTCTTTCTAACTATATTTAATTCCAGAATAGAGCACTTACACCCCTGAAGTTTTATTTATTTTCATTTATTATCTTCAGGTGTTTTTAATATTGATCAGCATTAACTGGTTTAAATCCTTAACAACAGCTGATTTTGACCAGATCCTGGGACAGTCTGCTCTAAAAGTAACATTTAAGCACTACGTCTATGCAGTGGCAGAGATCTGTTAAAAGAATATTACATTCCACTTGTGCTTGTAAGATGGGGGAGTGGTGAGGCAGGGGAAGTTGATAAAAACCTTTTATTTTGTTTTTGAGAACTACATTGTCTTAAAAGAAGCAGATTGTGTGTAAAAAGTGATTTAGGCTGATGTTTTTTTCTGTAGACTGTACAGAAATTATTGGGCCTTCAGTGAGGTTTCAGCTGAAAAGTAGGCCCCTGTGTCTATTGATGTTGTTTATATCTTGTCTGTTTATTCTGTTACCATAAAATGGCCCTGAAGGTAATTTGATTGTCCAAATGTGACTTTGCTGCCAGCATTTTAAAAGGCTGCTTCTGTAGCTCTACTGGATAAGTGTATTTTACATATGGAGAGTTTGCAGATTAAACTAGAGTAAGAGTTCAATTCACAGAGTGCAGTGTGGGGGGAGGATGTGGAAATTAAACTAGAGGTATGCAAAGGTCAGATTGATGCAGCTTGGATGTATGGAAAGCATAAGAAGAAAGGAAAAGGGAAGCTTAAGTAGAAAGGAGTGATACTATCCAGAATCCTAAAGCACGTTGTGTGCATGGAGTGTATCACAGGGAGGCCGGGAATGTGCAGTGATGAATGTGAACAGAGCAGCGTCCACAGCAAACTCCTCAAAAAGAATTTGGCTTTGCTGAGAGATGGGATTTAGTACCTTTTCTAAGACTGAGCCTTCATCCAGTATTAATTTTTTAAATTGTGTACAATTAAGAAAACTCATTAACTGCACGTTACAAAGTGCATTAGTGAAGGGGTTTGTATCCTGTTCAGTGCAACAGAACAAGACTGAAACCACACTGCTTTCCTCTGAGCAAAAATATACACTGAAGTATAATAGCTGCATTGGCAGCTTGTGCTCTACAAGTGGGGGAAGAATTCTGTCCCCTTTTCTTTTTTCTATGTAGAAAGGAGGTACCCAAGTTCAGACAGCTGCGTGTCTTTTTTAGTGTATCATCTGGCATGGTGAAGATAAATCACAGTGTGAAATATGAGTTTATTATCCAAAGGCAACCTGACTTGGTGCAGCAGTGCTTTGTGCATGATGCAGGTCTGGAAAGTCTGCAGAAGTTCCTAGAAAATTGTTAATATATGATTTATCTTCTAAGAATGCATTCAAGCTGCTAAATGTGCCGATTTAACTGTTTTCCCAGGAGTTTCTGAGGGACATCTTCAATCTCCTGTTCTTGCTGCCCAGTCTGAAGGACAGACAACAGCCAAAGTGCAAGTCCCACTCCTCCAGGGCTGCTGCTTACGACTTGCTGGTGGAAATGGTGAAAGGCTCTGTGGAAAACTACAGGCTGCTCCACAACTGGGTCATGGCACAGCACATGCAGTGTAAGAACCTCAGTTGCACACGGCTTTGGAGTGGTTTGTGGCCACTGACACTGCCCTGGGAATTCCACTTTATAGCTCTGCTGTTTCTCCCCCATCACCTGGGGTAGTGTCACACAAGTGTTGGCCTCTTCTGCTCACCTACCAAGTTAAATCCCATAATAATTTCTGTATCACCTGTTCTTAAAAATGGGTTGCTTAAAGCTTATGTGGTCCTGTTAAATGACACGTACACACGGGTAACATTGGGTTTTACATGTTTCATCCTCTTGTGCTGGATTTTAATTTCCCTTTTTCCTCTCTAACATGAAGAAACGTGGAATATCTGTACATAAACCAAGGTGCTGGAGCTGTGCTGGCTTGAACAGCACTGTGATGTTTTCAGAGTCTGGTATCACTGTAGTTGACTTCAGTCTGTACCCAGATATCTGCATAAAGCAGTTTTGCTGTGCCTCTTGGTTTCCATGCTTTCTGCCTTTTGGAACCACAGTTCCTGTGTATAATATGGAAATCACCAAAATTTCGAGTTAGTTAATATTTTATCTTTGATTCACAAATCCTCATTATTCATTTTTAGCTCGCTAGATTTCCTTTCACATGGCCAGTTCAAATTCCTGTAACCTGAGGTTCTGTAGTTTATTATAATATGTGGAATTGATTTTAGTGCCTTACAATTCAGGAAGCAAAAGAGAAATCTGATCATAATAATGCTTTGTGTTCTATTCTCATATGCCTGGGGCCTTCCAAGGGCTCTTGTGCTCAGAAGAAATATTATAAAGGGTATATTTTATGAAAATATTGGATATTTATGTCTGCTCTGAGCACATTATCTGCTGCTGAGGTTGTCTGTATCTCTCCAGGTGCATACATTCATTTTTTACAATCAGTATTTTCCTCACTCCAAATCCCAGTAATTCCTTGGTGTGGAAGTTTTCTGTAACATTTACCACAGTTGTTACTTTCTTCCTTACACTTTCCTCTAGATTGTTTCTTCCATCCCAAGTTCTCCAGAGCCATCTGCTCTGTGCTCCTGCTCCATATCCAGTATTTCTCACTTGCATGAATGTTAATTTTATTACAACAGGCAGAGTGCTGTTGTCTCTGTGATGTGCACCCAACACAGGACTTGGAATACCTCAACTGGCTCGTTATTCCGTTGATGTGATCCAAAGATTATTGAAATTGGGGTTTTCCACTTTGTTATCCCTGTAATCTTACTAGGCTGCAAAAATTTTAGTCTTAGGCCTACCTCTCCATTCTTTTTAAGAGAAACATTAAGGAAAATATTAGGAATTTCTATCCTGTCTTTGGTGGTTTTAATGTGTTTTCTTAACAGGGAGGGCTCACAATTCATTCAGATTGATCTTACTGAAGAGTGGATTTAGATACCTTCAGTTGTTCATAAAATTCCATGCAGTGTTTTGGACTTTGGCTTCTTTAAAGATTGATAAACCCCTTCAGTTCAAAGAGCAGGTGCTTTGCTTTCCAGCAAGGTTAAGATCGTGCCTGGCGTTCTGGATGGAGCAGGAGCATCATCCGAAGGTGGAATGTAGAGAAATGCACGGTCATTCTGAGAGGAAAAAATTCAGCTTTATTTTGCTTAAAATAGAATGTGAACATTGCAAGTTTGGTTTCAAGTTTCCCCATCTCTTCCTGAGAAAAAGCTGGTTTCTATAACAACAGAGAGGAATAAAGAAGATAGACATCAACGAGCCTCAAATTTGCCTTTCTAGTTAAGATCCATATGGAAGAAGGAAAAATTTTATTACACAAATGAAGACAGTCACTTAAAAAAATCCCAGGGTGGGGAACACAGGATTGTCCTGAGAAAGTCCCTGTCAAATTCCTGAATGCTCTTTGTCAGATGGAAGGAGGTGGAAGATGCTCCTAGCTGCTCTGTGAAGTACAAAGAAGTCATCTGATTGCTTTGCAGTGCCAGCTTGATGAGCTCTAAGCAGTGATAGATGCCGAGTCCTTGCATCAGAAAGGGTGAATTAGGATGTTGTAATTTAGGGATTGCAGTTAAGGGAGGGAATTTTGGATTATTCTGCCATGCTAATGACATTATTTAGAAGGTGAAATGTGCAGGGGAGCTTTGTTTCAACTGGCCAACCAGCCCATGGAACCAGGTAACCCGAGGTCACACCACTGAGATTTGTTGAAACAGGAGAATTAAACCTCTTTCCTTCCCTCCTTGGAGCTCCAGGGCTAATAGTTGTTTTGATGCCAATGCCAAAATGAAGATTACAACTATTATTTGTTGTGCAACAGAACATCTTGTGGGTCTGGTCTCTGAAGATGTGAGGATGCCAAATAGTTTCCTGAATTTCTATCTGATTGTGTGAATCGAGAAGAATCCTTAATGAGTCTTTCATCTGTGACAAAATAATTAAGGATTTAAAGTCGAAATCTTGAACCCCACATAGCTTTTATGGATTGTAAAAGAAATAGACTGTTTTGGGGGATATTTTTTCCTCTTTGTCTGAACATTCACTTCAGTAGAGGTACTGAATTATTTGTGGGACGCTCCGTGGTTTTGGAGAATGATACCTTTGGGGATGAATAGCAAAGCTGGATGCATTGCAGGTTTTTGTGTCCAAATTCTTGGCTGTCAAGGAAGGTTGTCTGAGCTGGTTACCATCTTCCTGACTGGCAGATGAGCAGAACTTTCCCATTCTTCTGATTTCTTGGCAGCTGTATCAGAACAAGGCTCACGAAGGAGTCACTCAGACCTGCCAAACTTGTCTGGTGCCTCCCTGTGTAAGAAATCCATCGCTACATCTGGTATGAAATACAGAGGAATAGAAAGCTTAGAGGAAAAGAAAATGGCTTTTTCAATCTGATTCACTTGCTGCTTTGGAGAGCACAGCGAGCCCCTCGCAGCCCAAAGTGGTGTGACAGGAAGGCTGCTGCTCTATCCAAAGATGTTAAAGGTTTTCCTGAGGAATATAGAATCCATTTTCCTAAAGATCAGGCCCAGTGTGGCTCGTGTCTGTAAATGAACAGTGCAGAACCAGGTGACGTTTCATTAGTGTGAGTGTCAAGCTTTTCATTGTGTTTCTATATTTGAAAATTGCCCTCTGAATTGATTGTTTTCCTGCCTGTGTGATTGCTGTTCCTCACAGCTTCCCATGCACCTTACAAGTGGGATTACTGGCCACACGATGATGTTCGTGCTGAGTGCAGGTTTGTGGGTTTGACCAACCTTGGAGCCACGTGTTACTTGGCCTCCACTATTCAGCAGCTGTACATGATCCCAGAGGCCAGACAAGCAATTT
This sequence comes from Mohoua ochrocephala, assembly GCA_013398855.1. Taxonomy (NCBI): domain Eukaryota; kingdom Metazoa; phylum Chordata; class Aves; order Passeriformes; family Acanthizidae; genus Mohoua; species Mohoua ochrocephala. The sequence continues at coordinate 32,391 of VZTA01009508.1, forward strand.
TCACTGCAAAGGTGAGTGCGGGGCTCGGGTAAAAGTTTACATTCAGAATCAGTGCAAATGCTGAAAAAATACAGATTTGCTTCTAAGACTTACTTCTAGATAAAGAACATTTCCTCAGCAGTTAGTTTGCTTTTTGTTCAGTTGGATTCTTTTGCTGGTGTCTGAAGTGATTTTTTTTCTAACGTGTAATGTGATAAGTTCTTAAGGTGGCATTGAAATGCAGCATGTTCTAAAAGTCCTATTTCTGTTGCTTTCAGCTAGGTTGATTCAGGTTTGGGTTGATGTGAATTGTCTGTTGTTTCTTAACTGCTGATTAGCCACTTTTATAACAGATGTTTTTTTCATGAATGTTTATAAAGTCCCAGAGTGTGTATCTCATGCTCCCAGAAGTACAGCAGGTGCTGTAAATTATCATACCCTGGTTAACTTCCAGAAATGCAGTATTTTACTGTTAGCTCTTTACTGTAAGAGAGAAAGCATCATTTTGGTCCTTGACATTGGCAGAATGTGTGAAACACCCTAATTGGCAGTGACCTCATCATTTTCTCTTACTGTTAATTGCTGGTACTTGTCACTTCACTTCTGGAGTTGCCATTTATAAATGAAAATAAAAAGCTAAATAAGAGAAGCTGCTGGTCTGCACATGAAATGCATTATGGAGAGGCTTGTTCAGAACTCTCACAGCATCTGTGAATTAAAAAAAAATTATTCCAAAACCACTAATACTTTGTAATGCTTTCCCAAAAGCTCCTACCTGCAATAAATTTTTAGAAAGTAGAGTTATTTTTGTCTCAGGTTTAATGTTGACGTGCCAAAAAAAAGTGTAAAATAAGTATAAAAATTATAAATGTAAGATAATATGCTGTGTGTTCTTGTACACAATCATTTTTCTTAATGGTCCATAATAAAGTAATTAGGTTTTTATTTGAATGTTACATCTTTTTAATGTCTGTTTCTAGAAAGTAATAAGCAAAACCATAAAGTCTTCTTTTATTAATTTCTGTTAGTATTCAGAAGATATGAAACACAAGACTACTCTACTGGAACTCCAGAAGATGTTTACATACCTAATGGTAGGTACGAAAGAGAGTATTTTAGAAAGGATCCTATTTTTTGGAGAGGGTGGGGAAGGCAAGAAAACCACAGCTGAGACAAAGGACCAGTTTGGAACTGGGTAATTGGCTGTATTTTCCCAAGGAAGGATTTGTCTGACTGTTACAGGAGCCCTCCAGGTGGGAATTTGGGCCAGTCCTGCTGTGTCTAGGCCAGTTCCCAAACTGATTTTGGTAAACGGTCAATAGGAACTGTCCCTGCAGAAATGACCACAGTCCTGTGTATGGATTTTAAATATTTAAGAGATTCTCTGTGCATAGTTCAGGTGAATCAGCAGTGTTGAATTACAGAGGTGCTGGGGATGTGGAGTTTCCCTGGTGATAAATTAAAATACATTCTTTTTATTCATTGCATTTTCCTTGCTCCGATATTTAAAGATTAATCCATTGAAATAAAGCAAAATTTTGAGATTCCAGGACCAACAAAAATTAAAGCAGTTCACAGGTGTTCACTGCTGTTAAAACACTGAAACAATTCTGAAATAACGAAAAAAAAACCTGAGGAGAGTCGAGCGTTGACACTGGTTTTGTGTAAGAAATTCACCACTTTGAAGGCAAATGAGGAAAAGAATCTTGACTCGTAATGCCTGCCATGAATCATAGAAATTATTAAATTAGCTGTTCACATAAGCAGAAAAAAAATGGGAGCATAAAGTCATACAAAGATTCACCATTATTTAACTCTTGAAGAAAGACTTTATTCTAAAAAAGGCAATATTTACAAGAGGTGCTGTCTTGCTGCACATCCTTAAAAGAGAACAGTGTAAATAAGTGCTGCATTCCCAGTGTGCAAGGCAGTGGAGTGGAGATATATTCTAAAGAATTGCTTTATACTGCAAATTCTTTTCTCTGGCTAAACGCATCCTGTTGAAAACTAGATGATAACACAGGGTCTGAATGAGAATTGAGCACTTGGCAAGATTTAAGTCAGCAATGTCCAGAAATACATAAACACGAGCTGATGTTCTCACATTTTATTTTGTGTCAGAACAGATAGGCAGAAACTGCACGTGCCACATCTTCAGCCAAGCTATTTTATTCTAATGATTCATTTTATGAAGTATTTACTAAATATTTCAATACTTTTTTACTAAGGATATTTTACTAATTGGTATCCTGATAATGGTAATCAATTAGTTAAAAGCTGCTTTGCGTTTCATCAGAAACATTGAAACATTTAAGAAACCATCTTGCCTAATAAGCAGATTGTATGTAAAAGTGTGTCTTTTTACAGATATTCATATATGTGTGTGTGTGTGGTACATCTGTGTGACTTCAAAAGAAAAGGATTCGTGTTGATTTGGTTTTATTTGATATCTTTTATCCCAAGGAAAGCGAATGTAAGGCCTACAACCCAAGGCCTTTCTGTAAAACCTACACCATGGATAAGCAGCCCTTGAACACTGGAGAGCAGAAAGATATGACTGAGTTCTTCACTGACCTAATAACAAAAATAGAGGAAATGTCTCCAGAACTGGTGAGTTATTAAGAGGGAGCAAAAGGGAGCTTGAAAACTTACGGATTTGCTCCAATTTCCTTGACAGAATTTATTCATTCATTCACAGAAAAATACAGTGAAAAGCTTGTTTGGAGGTGTTATCACAAACAACGTCGTTTCTTTGGTAAGTGTTCCTTCTCTACCCTTATCTTCTAAAGATCATGTTTTTCTAACTTCTCAAAACAAGTAATTTCATTGCTTTTCTCTTCTGTTTATTCAGGACTGTGAGCACGTGAGTCAGACAGCTGAGGAGTTCTACACAGTGAGGTGCCAGGTGGCAGATATGAAGAATATTTATGTAAGTAATGCCAGGCTGAAAGGAGTCTCGTTGGTCTCAGTTCCAAAGGGCACAAAACACTGCCACACACTTGAAGATGTCGATGGTTTTTATCTGCACTCTAGTTTTGGGGTGGTTTTAGGTTGATATTATGAGGTCATTTAGTTTCATCTCCTCAGTGCAGTGTGCTGTCAGCTGGGGCCATTTGCCATTGACTGTTGTTTTACAGTCAATAATCACTATTTATTTCTGTTTTAAACATGCTTGTGGCCATTTTATATGAGAACTGTAAATGTCAAAAGATTAAACATCTTCAGGTACTACTGCTTATTAAGTTAATTTAAAGCTTACACCAGCATAATTCTGTGTTTTCTAGCTCTTTAAACAACCATTAATCTCCACACTTGGAATTTGAATTTAAAGGACTTGAATTCTTTGAGACAGCTTGGAATATTGAGTACCATTTTTATGAGTTGGATCCTTAATTCTGTGTATGGGTTAGGAGCTGTTTTTGCTGTCAAACTCTTAGTTCGAGTGTTTGCTCTTCTGTGAAAAATTTTAGGGCCTTTTACCACCTTTCTTTTCATAACTTGTGGAAATGTTAATTAAAGTAATATTGAAAGGGAGGGATTTGGAAAGCAGGCCATGTAAGCAAAAGACACAAATATCCAAGATAAATGTAAACTCCTTTTTTTGCTTGTTCCATGTAGGAATCTCTTGATGAAGTAACTATTAAAGATACCTTGGAAGGTGACAACATGTACACGTGTTCTCATTGTGGGAAGAAAGTACGGGCTGAGAAAAGGTGTGGCTCAGAAGAAATAAATATTCTTAATGTTTCTTTTTAGTAAATTACTGAAATTACCTTTGGAATAACAGCAATCCTTTAGATGGAACAGGAACATTCACTTTATACCATGTATGCCTATAAGGATGTGATCCCCGTGCAAATCAGAAATAAGAAGGAAATCAAATTTCCAAAGCAAAGAATCTAAAGTATCTTAGCAAAAGATGACAGGAAAATGTTCATGGCGTTTTTTAATTAAATAAAAAATAAAAAGTAGAAATGAGTACTTTATGAAGCATTAATCCTGGGTTTAAAATATTAAATGCTTTCAAAGATTGGTTACTCCTTGTGCAGGATAATTGCTTAGGTTTCACCCCAAATTTCTTAATTAAAATGGTTAGCTTTAAAAATGTTTCCACCTTCTGAAAAGTCTGCTAATAAAGAGAAAGTAAATCAAAATTTTACGTGGTCTTGGTATTGCAGCTTACAAATTTCTTTGTTAGAGTTGGCAAACCTCATTGTTGTTTTAAATGCCATGGGTGAAAGAGTAACTTACTTGAAAGCCGTTATTGCAAATTTTATGAGATTTAATGCAGGAGATGTTCTGCCTTGAAACTTGTCTTTTGGAAGATAGTGACTCCCTGCAGTGAGGGGATTTGCATTGTCAAATTCATTCACGGCTCATTTTATGATGCTATTTTAGAAAACTGGTTCCTGCCCTGTGAGTAAATTCGCTGTTTCTTCCAAGGTACAATGGCAGCCTAAATAGAATTGTTCAGTGGGCTGAATGTGACCTTCCTGCTGCTGGTCAGTCTGCCCTGCTCTGGGACACTTACAAGAGCTGAATTTTACATTTATGTGTCTCAGCAATAGATCTCCAATGTTACAGTTGAAATAAATGTTTAAAATCTCTGTGAAAATACGATTCACCCTCCTAAGCTTTTGTAAATCATGGTTATTTCTGATCCTTCAGGGCGTGTTTTAAGAAACTACCTCGTATCTTAAGCTTCAACACCATGAGATATACATTTAATATGGTGACCATGATGAAGGAGAAAGTCAATACCCATTTTTCATTCCCTTTACGTTTGGATATGACACCCTACACTGAAGATTTCCTCATGGGAAAAAATGACAGAAAAGAAGGTATGCTCATAAAATGGCTTCAGCAAGCTTTGGCTCTTTATCTGTGTATCCCTTTTTGTATACAGAACAGAAGCAAATACAGTCAAACATAGCTTTAATCAGCCTATATTCCCAAAGTGTGTTTCACATAAGAAAAGCAGCCAATTTTTGGTTTCATATACTGTTCAATTTGAATTAGCCTTAAATTGCAAATAGTTACATACAGTTTGTTGCTAATGTTGAAGTTTGGGTGTTGACTAAATAACTGATTAAATGTTGTATTGGATTATTCCAGGTTTTAAGGAAGATGGTGGATATTTGAAAGAAACTGAGAGTTATGAGTATGACTTGATTGGTGTGACAGTTCACACAGGAACAGCAGATGGGGGGCACTACTACAGTTTTATCAGGGACATTGTCAATCCTCATGCTTACAAAAACAACAAGTGGTGAGCTATGCAATTTATCTTTCCATATTTTTAATAACTAAAGCTTGTTGCCTTTGTTAGATGCAGTTATATAGGGGATACATCCTGTAGGTTCCTCTGAAAAGCAAAGGATGCTGGAATTTGATAGGTGGAAGGATATTAATTGATTAGCCTACAAATTAATGTGTTGTAGCCAGGAGAGTTGTGTGGTCCCTCAGACACAGGGGTGGCAGGGGATGCTGTGCTGGCCTTGCCACAGCCAGCCTGGCTTCCTGATGGGACTAGGTTTGAATTATTTCAGTACAAAAGATTTCCCAGATTGTCCTTCATAAACTCTGCTTGGTACCTTGGGTGAGGATCCAGCTGCATTTATGGATGTAGAATTCAACAAAGGGAAGAGATGTGGGCATGGAAAGGAGGAGAGTCCTGCTAGGAGACATAAGAAGGCAGGGAACACTCTGCCTGTTATTTTTGGATGTGATACCTCCATTTCCTACTGAAGCCCTGGAACAGGAGACAAGGTTTCCTCTATTCCTGTTCTCTAGAATAGCTGGAACGTTTATGAAACGATACCAGCTTGTGACCTAATCCCTGCTCCAGTGGGGATCCACAGCAGTACCTCCTTCTCTGATCTTCCTAGAAGGAAGTCACTTTTGGGATCAGATTTTCATTTGCTGGGATCTAAACAAGACATCAGAAATTAATAGGAATATTTCCATCTGAGGAATCATTGGAAGTGCTCATTGGGCTTTATTTGCCCTTAGAGGTGAGCAGCAGTTGTTTCAAAGCTTCTTCCCTGCCTTGCAGGTACCTTTTCAATGATGCTGAAGTAAAACCCTTTGATTCTGCCCAGCTCGCTTCTGAATGTTTCGGTGGAGAAATGACTGTAAGTTATGACCTGAATTTTTGTCATGTTCAGCTCTAATACCTGTTACAGCCTGGTACAATCCAGGCCTTTTATGAGGTTTTAAAAGAAAGCTGTCAGAAGTGGAGGACAGGTATTACTAATGAAGCAAAGTTAATTAGTGAAGTGTCTCTTCAAAGAAGAGGTATTTCTTTACTATATCTGGTTTTTCTCATACCATTTATTCAGGTATAAAAAAGTGAGTCTGCAGCTAATTTAGGAATCCTTGCTTGGGTGGCCGCTTTGCTCAGACCATCGATGAAGGAATAATTACTTCAAGCTGAGGTGTATTCTGGGAAAAAAAAAAAGGGCATTTTGATCTTTGTCTGTGCCTCGTGTCACTGCCTGTGACATCATTTGGAATATTTTTACACACTATTAATACAAACAATGCTCCAATGTTGTCAGGTTGTGCTTGAATTGATCATTATTTATAGCTGTGTACATGCTATAAAGCACATTATAAATAACACAGTATCTTACTAAAGCAATCCTGTGCATGAGACAACTTATCTTGTCTGGGAAAGACAATATGCTGAAATAAAACCAGAAAATTCCTTTGTTTGGCAAAGGGATCAAATACCTTTCGGTGCCTCTAAAGAAGAGGTGTCAGTGAGATGGATGAGCCAGGAAATTGCTTGGGATGGAGGTACAGTATTGCACAGCAGCTTTGAAAATAAGAATAGATGAAAAAAAAAACCCAAGACTTAGAACAAGAACTAAATTGTCAGCAGCCCTCATAAATGTCATGAAATAAATGTGCAAGTGAGCTATCACCAAGTGTTAGAAACTAAAGCATTAAAAAGCTTGTAATTAATGGTTTTACTTTCTTCTTGACAGACAAAAACTTACGATTCTGTTACTGATAAGTTTATGGACTTCTCCTTTGAAAAGGTATTTCTCTCCCAAACCCTTGTTCTATGATTATGTTTCTGATTTCATGATTTCTCTCTCAAAGCAAAAATTATACAGATGTTTTTTTCTCCAAGACACACAGTGCTTACATGCTGTTTTATAAACGGATGGAGCCAGAGGAGGAAAATGGCAAAGACTACAAATTTGATGTTTCATCAGAATTGCTGGAGGTACAAGTTGATTTGTTTTAACACCAATTTTAAAACACTCTAGGAGACCCTAAACGCATCAGAAATCTGAATAAACGTAGGAGAGCAAAAATAATTTAAATCACTAAGATGACAGTCCTTTCTTTTCACTGTCTTGCTTAGGAAATCGTCGTGGGATAGGAAGGGAAAATAGGATTTATGTTTTACGTGAATTTTAGACATTTTCTCATTCTGACCTGTATAGGGAACAAATCCCTTTTTACCACCTGGAAAATCCAATGTCCCTGCCTCCCTCTAGCCAGAAGTTTTATTTCAGCACCTGCCACGTTTTAGATTCTTAATTTAAAAAGTCCCTTCATTCCTAGCCAGCAAATCAGATCATGCTTTTTTCCTTCTTGGTCTTAAAAATATTAATAGATTTTATCAGAGTTAAATGTTTAAACTATATTGCTGTCAAAACCACTCTGAGTTGATTTGATCAAAAACATCGCTTTGGAGAGAGGAACAGGGGGACGTGGCATGAAATCCTGTTCTAGTTTAAAGGTGGAGATTCAAATCTTACTCTTTAGGAATTTATCAGAACTTCTCAGAGCTCATCACGCTTTGGGTTAGACTTCAGCTGTGGTTCTTTTTAAATTTTGTTGGGCCAGGTCTCAAAATTTTAGCCTAAAACTCTGAATAATTCAGTTGTAAAAATGAGGTCACAGGAAGAGGAGAAGGTTTGAAGCTCTCTTCTGCGGTCCCATGGCAGGCAAAACCAATACTCGCTGTAGTATGAATAAAGTAACTTTGAACCAATTCTTGAAACTAAAGGAAGTGTTTCTAGAAATAATTTTTCATACCAAAAAATTTGGGGTTTTTTTAGCCTTGGCAATCATTGAAATATTTTTAAAATCATGCTTAAGTAGTGAAATAAACTGCTTTCTTGTATCTGATGGTAGCATTTTTTCTTCAGTGGATATGGCATGATAACATGCAGTTCCTTCAAGACAAGAACATTTTTGAACATACATATTTTGGGTAAGTTTTTCTTTAAAAATGTAATATTAATGCTTCTTTTCTTCTTGCAGATTATCATTATTTATTTTAATTAACAAATAAAATTACTGACTCTAGGTTTATGTGGCAGTTATGTAGTAGCATCCCAAGCACACTACCAGATCCAAAAGCGGTTTCTCTGATGACAGCAAAGGTAAGGATTTCCAAAGTATCTCATCTTCTTTTAACGATTTCCTTGATGACATTTGAATCCATGCATTCTAAATTAATGGTGCCATTTTTTTTTCCAGTTAAGCACTTCCTTTGTACTAGAGACATTTATTCATTCAAAGGAAAAGGTATTCTATTTACTTGTAAATTCTCATTAAGTAGCTGCATGAATCTAGTGAAAAGCATATCTGTACTTTTCCATTTTAAAAGGGGGATTTTGAGCTGTAAAAGTAGCATATATGATGCAAAGTTACTGTTTAGAGTGTCATTTACCACATTTATAGTGAGCACTGCACAATGGAATGTAAAATGTCTGTAAAAATGTATGGACTGGTATTTTTCTGTAGGTGCAATGTATTATTAGTTCATAAAATGTTTATTGTTTATATTCTTAAGATTTGGTGCTTTACTGAACCATTTAGAAATGTTTGAAGATTCTGCTGGAATTCATGATTTGAAGTTATAGTTTTTTCTGTATTTCTTTTCACAGCCTACAATGCTTCAGTGGATTGAACTGTTAACAAAACAGTTTAATAACAGTCAGGCAGCTTGTGAAGTAAGTGACTTAGGAACTCAGCAAAGTACAAACCAACTTTCTATATATTGTTTAACTTTCCTGGAGGTTCGTATCCCTGGAATATTTTGGACTATGAACTACTGTATTTGGTATATTTGTGCTCTATGAGATGAAATTCATCCTCTCTGATTACTGCAGATTCTGGGGAATGACTTAACTTTTATTTGCAGAAACCTGTGTTGAGACCACAGGCCAAAATAACTTTGTCACTGGAATAAGAGAGAGCCAGTGTCACAAACTCTTGATTTGATTAATTATTACGTAGTGATTTGTGTAATTAAGGCGTGTTTAGATTAAGTCACACAAGAGACATGGAAAGACAGACGAAGAATTCGCCGTGGTCTTGTTGAAAGCAATTTTGAGATACTGAAGAAAAGTTTGATCGTGTTTCTGTGATAGGATAAATGTACAAGGAGCCCAGCACAGACTGTGTCCTGCATTGGACTTTATGCAGTAGAAAGGAATTAAATCCATTATTCTTTTATAAATTGATTCTAGGTTGATAAATTATGGGACATTCAATATTTGGGTGTACAGTTGTCTCAGCGGGGTGTAGTCCTAAGATTTTTGAGTGGAGACATTTAATGCAGTAAAGAATACTCAGGTACAATTAAAATAAAAGTAAGAACGTTGATTCTTGATTTTAAACTGTCTTTCCTTGCGACTTAAACAAAATTCTGGGAGTCAGAAGACCGAGCTGTGTTATTTGCTGAGTCTGACTTGGAATGAGTCATTCCTCTGTTAATTTTATACTTTTGGGTCTCTGGAGGCCGTGAGGCTTTTCCACTCGTTAAAATGCAAAAGGGGTCTAATTTGGGAAGCACTGTTTAATCCTATCACTCTTCTACAAGATCGTTCAGCTAATGCTTTATTGTAAGCATAGTTTTTATTCTGTTGACATCACTTTGCAGGATAAGTGTGTTCTTCCAGATAATTTTCTGATGGCATGCAGAGCACAGGGATAAGAAGATACTGGATATAAATTTATATTGCTGTTTATTGCTATTGATCTTTATTTCTTTATTCCTTCATGCACAGAAGACTTTTAGATTTCCCTTGGATTAAAACTTGCCTATTCCTTAATAATAGTAACATCGATTTCTCTTCAGACTTTAATATCATGCAAAAAAGAAGATTGTGGACTAGAGCAAGTGTGGAACAAAACTAACACAGTATGTATCTTCTGCAGTGGTTTTTGGATCGTATGGCTGATGATGATTGGTGGCCAATGCAGATTCTAATAAAGTGTCCCAATCAGATTGTGAGGCAGGTAAGAAAAAAATGTTCCTTTCCAAGTCAGGTGACTGCTTGACCTGTGACCAGAAACAGACAATGATGATGGCAGATACAGTGGTTGTGAGAGTTTTAGTGAATTTAGTTTATTGTCTGATTCTTCTGCACTCTTGCAATGATTTAGGGAAGGTATTTGGCCATGGGAGTGTTACTGTTTGAAACAGCCCCAGCATAGCTGTACAGTCAGGATCCCTAAATCACAATAGATTCAAATTAAGGTTTCTACAACTCCCTCATGATCTCTACAAATCTGAACACGTTCCGTTAAAAAATTGGGGTTTTTTCTGAATTCATTCAACAATAGTTCATCAAGATCCACATTCAGAAAACAAAAAAAATAAACTGTTTACATTCAGTACTCCTCAAAGCTCCAGTTCGGAACTTCTGTAGTAAATTTTTGTGGGTAGAGTTAATTTTACAATATTATGCCACAAAGCTTTGTTAATACCCTTTTCTGGAAATACTTTAAACCCCTCCCCCCCCCATATTTAGTAGCATTTGGACATTCACAAATCCATGAATAGTGTCATTTATAAGGGTACTTTCTTTGCAATTTGCTAAGGTATAAACTTTAGTAGTTACTTTATCTCAGCTGAATTCTTCAATTGGATTTCTGGTTATTAAAGTGATATTTCCATACAGACCCATACACAGATTTTGTGTGCAATGCATCAGTAAAGAAATATATTTCATGGGAAAACTCTAGGCAAGGTCTTCTCCTCATGAAATCAAAATTGCTGGAAGGAATTTCCTTCAAATTTTCACATTAATTCCTGTGAGCCAGCAGCAAAATTAAAAAACATCTTGCTAAAAATAACAAAATGTTTCAGGAAATAAAGACAGAAGAAACAAATAGAGTCGTATTTCAGTGCACACCAATATTAAAAGCTGGGTTTAGGGTTCCTTCGTGAGATCTGCTCATGAAAACCAGGTTTGACTCTCCTGTTAAAATACGATCTCAGCTTTGCCTTTCAAACTTCGAAGCTGTGAAGAGCTGGCAGTGGGACTTGGAGGCAGAATATTCTTTGCTTAGGAATTGCATATTGACCTTTTTGTAAAGGACTGAAGATGTGGAGTTCATTCCCTGCTCCTTTTGCAGATGTTCCAGCGCTTGTGTATCCACGTGATCCAGAGGCTGAGGCCAGTGCATGCACACCTTTATCTGCAGCCAGGAATGGAAGACTGGTAAAATACACCACCTGCAAACTTCTGTTTATTCCATGCATTGCTGCAGCTGCTTTTATTAATGAATTACTCAAAACAGTCATGTAAAGCTGGAATAGTGCTAATTGCTCTTCGTTATTCTGCCCAAACTGCTCTGATTTATTTAAAACCACCGGTAGAGTCGCAAGAGGCAGTGTCAAAGAGATGTTGTTTCAAACATTTGCTCCCTTGGAGTAGGTTTCTAGCATGGTCTTTATTTTCCCTGTCCCTTGGACACTGCAAGTGTAAATCTCACTCCTTAGACTTGAGAGTCCTGCTGTGAATTGGATCTGGAGGCACAAAGGTGGAAGTTTGTATTTGTACGTCCAGTCAGAGAGTTTGGAGATAAGAGGTTCATCCTATAACTAAATCACAGCTTTTGTCAAAAACGAGGAAGAACCCTCTTGGATTCTACTTTGCTCTGCTTATTATCCAGAAAACTGTCACTTTATCTCCAATTACAAAATCCTTAAACTCTTTTTGATACATGGTGAGAAGAAAAAAAGTGGGTTTTCTTTCTTCTCTTGTGTTAAAATTGCGATTGTGATAATGACTTGTTACCCAGAGTGAGAATGGCAGAGTTAGTAATAACTATGCTGCCATTTCAAAACTCAGGACATGGAGATACAGTTTTCATGGCAAAAAGTAGAATTTAATTTGGTTTGGATAAGATCCAACTTTGAGCAGATGTCTGAGGCTGAAGGTGGATGTTCTCTGCCTTGCCAGGGTGCTCTCTGTGTTCAGGAGGGTGCCTTGCCTTGGTTCCACAGCATAAATAGCTGTAAGTGCATTCTCATTAAATTTGCCTTGCAAATCAAGAGGTAGGAGATCCCCAATACTGTTTTCCTCAGAATTCCTCTCCTGACCAGAATCTTGATTCAGAACACTAATTTGATGAACCTTTCAGCGTTTCAAGTGCCTGACACTCCCTTAGGTTGAGCTGTGTAGTTACTCAGGGGCTTTGATCAGGGGCGAAAGACCTGAGAGCAGGACAGAGCAGCATCCAGGAATCCTTGGATGAATTTCTTTGTCTGGACTGGCTGAGGATGACTTTATGCCGTGTGTGCTGTGTGAAATACCCACGCTGCCTCTCGTTGTTGCTGTCAGTTCGGATGACATGGACGGGCCCGTGGAGGACATCGGCAGCCGCTCGTGCGTCACGCGCTTCGTGAAGACCCTGCTGTCCATCATGGAGCACGGCGTCAAACCCCACAGCAAGCACCTCACGGAGTATTTTGCCTTTCTTTACGAATTTGCCAAAATGGGAGAAGAGGAAGTGAGTATAGCCTTGTATCTGGGGAATTGCTGCTGGCCGTGCACCGATGTATTTTCAAGTAATTCCATCCCTGCGTTTTTCAGAGCCAGTTCCTGCTCTCTCTGCAAGCCATATCCACAATGGTCCATTTCTACATGGGAACCAAAGGGCCTGAGAATGTAAGTTTGAGTATTTTATATAACAAGAGCTAATCTTTCCTGTTCTACATCCGTGATCGTTGGTGCCGTGTGTCTTGAATCATCTTTCAGCTGTTAAATTAAAATTGCTTGACTTACACCATTTTTTCAATGTTTAAGTGAATGTAATATTTTTAAAAATATGTTGAATTAACTGGTTTTGTTTAGTATAGAAATTGTTACTGAGGAAAAGCAATTAAAGTTGCCTTTAACTCGATACTAATGGTGTTTACAAGTGATTACTTATTGTACAACTTAGGTTCTTAAATTTACCTGCTGTTCTTGTTAAATAGGCCACATCTTCAGCCAGCCTACTTCTTGCATTTGTAAATACAATTTAGCTTATGCAAAATGAACGTTTCAATGTGAAAATCAATTGATTAGAAACTTAACCTGGTTGGATTCGTGCAAGCTGATGAAGTTGTTTGGAATAAAGGACAGGATATATCAAAGGCTCTTTGAAATGAAGGCTCAAAATGTCCACACTGAAGTTCTCTTTTCTTTCCTCAGCCACAGGTTGAAGTGCTTTCTGAGGAAGAAGGGGAGGAAGAGGAGGAAGAGGAAGATATACTTTCTTTAGCAGAAGAGAAGTACAGGCCTGCTGCACTTGAAAAGATGATTGCCCTGATTGCTCTTCTGGTGGAACAGTCTCGCTCAGAAAGGCAAGAACTTCTGAAAAACCAAAATCAATTTAGAATTTATGGTTCAGAAAGGAGTCCGAGATTTTATGGGTTTGCCTGAGGGTTTTATTGTGGGCTTTTTTAACAGCATAAATAAGCTTGTATATGAGCCCATTATATTTTTAATAACTTAAAAAGGGGCTGTCGTTGTTGACCAAATGAAAGACTTGGGTTAAATACTTGAGCCCATTCAATTGATTTCTTTTTTTTATCTCGTCTTAGTACAACTTTTCTTATTTTTTGGTTCAGTTTTGCATCAACACCTTTTATTGTCTCTTGTGTGTTGTGAAACTGAAGAATATGAACTAACACTGTGTATCTCCCTAACCATAATCGTGGCTGAAGTAAAAGGATCATTTTCTTTCGTGTTTTAGGCATTTGACCTTGTCACAAAACGACATGGCAGCACTGACAGGAGGAAAGGTAATCAAGTTAAAAACGACTGCTTTAGCCTCCAAAAACCCCTCTGTGTGTATGTAGTGTAGGCAGTGTACTGTATCTGCTTCTTTGTTGCAGGGTTTCCCTTTTTTATTTCAACATATCCGTGATGGGATCAACATCAGGCAAACCTGCAACCTCATTTTCAGCTTGTGTCGGTACAACAATCGCCTTGCAGAGCACGTGAGTACCAGGGGCCCGTAGCTATTTGTGGAAACCTTACCTGAGAAGTGTCACGGGGTAATTGGTATTGTTTTAACTGAATAAGCACAGGTCTAATGAGTTCTCTTTGTTTTCTTTTCAAGATTGTGTCCATGCTGTTCACATCTATAGCAAAGCTGACTCCTGAGGTATGTAAACACGCTCCCTGACTAGTAAATAATCTGGATTCGTATTTTCGTGGTTTAAATCACAGAAATAATCCTTTGCTCATCAAAAACCTTGCATGGAAGATGATCCCGTGGAAGTTTTTGTGCCATTAAATGAAATCTAACTGCGCTGTCTGTGAAGTTTTCTAAAACAGAAATTTGCTGTGCCACTTAGGATGAAAGTTTTATTCAAATCAAATAACACTTCTAGATTCTCCACCAGTATGAATTTCTTTTTTAAAATTGGTAACATTAAAATATGTGTGCAAGAATAAGTGCAGATAAGTAATTATTATCTGGCTGTTCAAGATTTGGGGCGCTATTTTGCAGTTCTGTGCAGGCAGACAAATTTCTCATTCAGAGTAAATTCCTGCACTTGTAATAACAGAAATACCGAGAGTTCCAAATGGATTCCAGATGCAAAATATATAATTGTAGTTGTAAGCACTTTGTTGAAATGTTGTTAAAAGCTGGGTGAGTCTTGGCAGTGTAAAACCTCAAAATGGGATGGTTTCGGATAAACTTTCCAGGATCCATATTCCATGTTATGTAAATACATAAAAATAATAACTTCTCTGAGCTAGTGAAATCTTCTGTAAATATAAACCAGGATCAATTGGTGAATGCTTTCCTTTTTCCAGAATAATGTCTATATTTCCTATAATACATGCATACATACATATATATGTTATCTATATGTATATATATGGGGTTTTATATATATATATATTTCCTATAACTTCTCCTAGACTGATCCTGTCTCATATGATCCTGTTGCTTTGCACTGACTGTAACCAGTGGCTTAATTCTGCTGTATCCATGTGTGGATATAGATATATATGGATTAAGTACAGATTAAATAGTAAGGGATTAAAGTATTATAAATGTTCATGTCTGAAGTTCATAGAAATCTTACAGACATTGGGGTTTTTAAAAAAATACTCTAAAAACATCTGGATGAAATGAAGTAGATCAGTTTGGATATTTTTATTTTTCTGCATTACAGGCAGCCAATCCTTTTTTCAAATTGCTCACCATGCTCATGGAATTTGCTGGTGGACCTCCAGGAATGCCACCCTTCGCTTCTTACATTCTGCAGAGGATATGGGAGGTACAATATGTAAAATAAAACAGAAGCTAAATTGTCTTTCTCTTGTTGGCTCTTTTATGGCTGCTTTGCATTTTGTTGTCATCCTTCCTGCATCAGTCCATGATTTTTTTATTGCCATTCCTCCTCCGGATAAACGGCAACAGCCAATAGACATTAACAAGTTCTGTTGTAACTTTTAATGTATTTTGGCAGCATTTGGGTTAATGGCTCTTCCAGTTTAACTTCAAATTTTAGTTTAATGAGAAATATATTGATTCATAATAAGGGTCGAGAATGCTTTTTTTAGACAAATTCCACATAGTTTTCTCAGTTATCCTTTTGCAAGGCCTGTAAAATGTTTCAGGACCCATCATTTGTTTGTGGGGTTTTTTGGCCTTTATGTACAGATTCCTTGAATATTCATTTGGCATTTTTGGTTCTCTGTAAAATGTCCATTAACGCTTTTAACCCATAAAATAGTGCTAAACTGAGTCTGGTGGATAATTGCTGTGTGCAGGACCACCCTTGCTTGTGTTTCTAAAGTGAGAAAGAGACTTCTTAACCAAGTTGGCACAGGGATGAATTCCTTGGTCCGAGCCATAGATGAGGAATTGAAGCTTTCCCTTCACCTACCTGCTCTCTGAGTTCCCAGTAGAATTTCCTGTCTTTATTCCTGGCTGAGAACAGCTTGGCCAGCCTGGAGAAGCTCATTCCCTTTAATACCTGTTAAAAATGGGGCTGGAGCACTGTGGGACAGGACATGGATTGCTGTTCCAAAGGGTTTTCCTCCTGCTCAGGAGCAGCTGTAGGATCACAAGTGTTGCAGGTGATGTGATGGATGAGCTGTAACAGCTGCACCTCGGGTAGAGGGAGTTCAAACAGCACATCTCAAGGTCCACAATGACACCCAGCTGGTGACACAGGTCCAGGGATAGAAATGGTGCAGGCAGAGCTGTGAGACCCAGCAGCGAATGCACAATCTTGAGGTGTAGAACCTCCTTTTAGAGCCACTCCAGCTTCTGGAAGTCGTTAAAAAGTGATTGAGCTCTGCAGACACTGAGCAATGATTGTCTCTTTCTCGGACATTCCCTCCAGCCATTACCCAGGAAACCTGACAGAGCAATTTGTCATTTCTAAATAAAGGGAGGAGATTGTTCTTAAGGTGTTTATTTTTAAATTGAGATTAAAATTTTATAAGCAGAGTTATGGTCGTGCCAGCTGCTCGTATTCTTCAGGTGGAGTAGAGGAGCTGGGAACAGCTTCAGCAACCCAGTTATTACCTCTGAGTACTTAGATAGGGTAGAATTTTTTCTTGGCTGGGCACCTGGGCCTTGAGGTAAAAAGAAAGTAGTTTTAGAAAAAACTAACAAAAGAACAAACTACATTTATTGGCCTCGTGTCAACAGATTTCCAACTACACTGAGCCAGAAAAGCACAGGAAGCCTCGTTTTCTCCTTATTCTCTGAAGGTTTGCTGACTGCACAACAGCACTCATTGCCTTTGGAAAGTGCTGGATGAATTTATTCCTTGAAATTGTATATTCGATAAAAAATGTAATAGTCACCCTCAGCATGAAGCTGTGCGAAAATCTTTGCATACCATTTATGTTCTTTTGATGTAACTTATAAAAATACTGATTCGGTGTTAAGGTTTTGTGGTGGATATTTTTTTAAAAATACTTGTTTATAAAGATGAGGATGTTCCATTTTAATATTTCTAGTCCTAAATAACTCGTAATATGCAGAAAGAATAGGCAGAGTAATTGCCTGGGCTTAGACTGAGCTTTCAAAACTGTGAACGAGGTTCAGAAGCACAAACCAGTGAAATTTAATAAGGGTTTTCTTTGTGTGCAGAGCAGCTCAGTCTTGCAGGTGCTTTCATAGCCGTAAGTGCTTTTAAAAAGAAATGTTGAAAGTGATTTTAGAGGGTTTTAATACAATCAGTACATAGTAGGAAGATAAATGTATTCCTTTTGATTTTTCCCCTCTCCTTTAGGTCATTGAGTACAACCCATCGCAGTGCCTGGATTGGCTGGCTGTGCAAACACCTCGGAACAAACTTGCTCACAGCTGGGTCCTGCAGAACATGGAAAACTGGGTTGAACGTTTCCTCTTGGCACACAACTACCCTCGAGTGAGAACTTGTAAGTGAATTTTAATTGAAGGAAATTTGTCACCTGTTGCAGTGAGTTGCGAGCTCCTGTGTTTGTCTTTTCTTCGTTCTCCAGTTGTTTTAGAATTGCTGGGTTTTAAAATCTTGGGATAACTGTGGTGCCTCATCCAGAGGTGTTAGCAGTTTCCATGAAAACTGTGTTTTCATTTGGTACCTTGAATGATACATTGGTAGGTTCTTTATCTTAAGTGATTAATCTACAAGGTCCAGGAAAACCTAGAGAAGGAAAAGAGGTAATTCCAGAGGTTTTCCATTGTGTCCATCACGTGGCTGTACAATAGGTGGGAGTAGTACACGTTGTTCTCTCACAGTAATCTTAAGCTGAGTCCTTTGAACTTGTGGATCAAGGAGAAGCCACCTGTGCTTTCTCCCAGATTCCAGGGTGTCCTGGCTCTGGTTTGTTCTGCCAGGAATCACTCTGTCACGTTGCCAGAGAACATTTTCGGCCTTCCCCGTGTCAATTTTTTGTACAAAAGAAGACTCCGCAGTACAGGCCACTGACATTTTAACACATTTTTGTGTCTGAGGGAGATGTGAAAACTGAAGGTACAGCTTTGCAACAGGCTCCAGTTGTAAACATCTCTGAGGAGGTAATGACCTCTTGATTGAGCAGCGGACAGTTCAGTCATGGAAAACCTCTGGGATGCGTTGTGTGATGGGATCTGGGATCACATTCTGTGGTGGGATGCATTGTGTTAGCGCAGGGACAACCAGGCAGCAGACAGGGATGTAGATGAAGAGGCCTGAAAGCACATCCCAGCACTACTTTAACAAGCTTTGTACTATTATCCCCTTGGATTTTTTTTCTAGTGTGAATATAGTAATATATGCATTGTGTAAAATGCTTTGAAATCTGTAAATGGAACATGCAGTGCAATTTAATTGCTGTTTACATGGCTGTTAAGCAGGTATGTCACTGTCAAAGGTGTAACAAATCTGTTTTTATTTGAAGCTGCAGCCTATCTCTTGGTGTCGCTTATTCCAAGCAATTCCTTCCGTCAGATGTTCCGATCGACCCGCTCTTTGCACATCCCCACACGGGACCTGCCCCTCAGCCCAGACACCACAGTAGTTCTGCACCAGGTCTACAACGTGCTCCTTGGCCTGCTCTCACGAGCCAAGCTCTACGTGGACGCCGCCGTTCACGGCACCACCAAACTGGTGCCCTACTTCAGTTTCATGACGTACTGTTTGATCTCCAAAACCGAGAAACTCATGTTCTCCACTTACTTCATGGACTTGTGGAACCTCTTCCAGCCGAAGCTCTCGGAGCCGGCCATCGCCACCAACCACAACAAGCAGGCCCTGCTGTCCTTCTGGTACAACGTGTGCGTGGACTGTCCCGAGAACGTGCGCCTTATCGTGCAGAACCCCGTGGTGACCAAGAACATTGCCTTCAATTACATCCTCGCGGACCACGACGACCAGGATGTGGTGCTCTTCAACCGCGGGATGCTGCCCGCCTACTACGGCATCCTGCGCCTGTGCTGCGAGCAGTCCCCTGCCTTCACCAGGCAGCTGGCTTCTCACCAGAACATCCAGTGGGCCTTCAAGAACCTCACCCCTCACGCCAGTCAGTACCCAGGAGTAAGTGACCGACACCGAAATGCACCGGTCCGTTGTTCCCCTCTCACCCAGTGTCTCTCGTAACTTACATCCAGTGGCAAAAGTATTGCATGTGGGTTTCCTGGTGGAAGTAATTCATGTGTTTAGGTCCATTTGCTGGACTTTGTGGAGGATCGGTTTGGGTTTTCCTTGCTGTGTAGCAGCTGGAGAGCAGGTGGTGTTTTCTGGGAGCAGACACTGTTCAGCATTCCAGCCTAGTCATAAGAAACAAGGAATAACCTTTGATGGTGGTCTCTAGAAAGGGGGTTGCATTGTAACACACAAAGTTGGAGGGATTCCCCAGTTTCTTCTTTGCTTTCAGTTTCTGGAATAGGGCCAAGATTTAGCCTGTTGCATTCCAGTGGAGGACAGCCTGGTGTTCCCCTTGGGAACACCCACATATCTTTGGCAGAAGTGGGAGTTGTGCTGTCACTA
The DNA here is from genome assembly GCA_013398855.1 of Mohoua ochrocephala. Lineage (NCBI taxonomy): Eukaryota > Metazoa > Chordata > Aves > Passeriformes > Acanthizidae > Mohoua > Mohoua ochrocephala. The sequence goes on from VZTA01009508.1 coordinate 52,108, forward strand.
CAACACCGTGACGCCTGCAGCAGAGAGCAGGTGCTGGTTAAAGTAGGCCGTGTGTGGTGGTCAAATAACAGGCTTACAGAGGCTGGAGCTTGGGTTTGAATCATTACACAGTGAATACTGCTTTGGGGTCCTTTAGGGGTGTGCAGGACAGAAAGAATGCAAAGCTTCCCATCACCGTGGAGAGGAGAAGGCTGCATGGAGTCTTCCATGTTGAACATCTGCCTAGATCAGCTCACGGGGGAGTTTTACCCTCTGACAGTCCCGTTGCTCTTCTTGTTGGCATCTCCCCTCAGAAGTCTCACTTTGTCTTGCAAGGGAGCTGAGTTACCTCCACTGTGTTTAGTGTTTGCCAGGCACGGGGCTGCAGCAGGTTTTGGCACAAGCAGCTTTCTGAATGTTTGGTCCCAGGGATGGGGATTTCAGCTTGCTTTGTACATACATAGGTTACATACATATGTGGCAGTGAGCTGTGCTCTTAGGGAAGCATCAAAATAGCTAATTTTGTAACTTTGAAATAAAGTCTGAACCATAACATAGAGAGCTGACTCTAACCAAGTGTTTCTGTGTGTTTTAGGCAGTAGAAGAGCTGTTTAACCTCATGCAGCTGTTTGTAGCTCAGAGGCCAGACATGAGAGAGGAAGAGATAGAGGACATAAAGCAATTTAAGAAAACCACCATAAGCTGTTACCTGCGCTGCTTGGACGGACGGTCTTGTTGGACAACTCTCATAAGGTACAGACAGCCCTGTGTTCATCCAGCATCTCAGCTGGAATTCCATCCTCAGCCTCCCCCCCTTAGTCTGGATGGGCAAAGCTGCAGTTCCAGCTGCTCTTGTTGGCAGTTGTTACTTGGGAGCAGAAATGGGATGTAGAAATTGTGCCTGTGGGACAGTTTTATTGTATCGTGTCTTCAAAGAGTTTTTCATTTCTGGTCGTAGGAAGTGCAGCTGAAAGTGCTGCTTGGGCATTCTAGCAGAGCTATAAATTGCCTGTGCATGTAGGTCAGGTCTGGGGTTTTAAATGGAACTGTTGGTGCACTGAAACCCTTGTGGAAAGGACAGACTGTGTTACCTGGAAGGGCTGCAGGCACTCACCTGTCACAGAGCACAGCCACGTTGTCCCAAATAATCTTTATGTTGGGAGAAACCATTCATTAACATAATCCTTTCCTTTCTGTTCTGCTGTGAGCATAAAATATTCTGATTAAAACGTTGTCAGACGTTTAAAAGGCCAAGCATATGCTTGACTGAATCTATTTAAATGTATCATATAAAAAGCATAAACTTCTGTCTTTCAAAGTCCATTATTTTCCACATTTTTACAGGGGTTGTATGGGAAATATTTCTGTAAGGGTTATTTATAAATTATTTTCCATAACATAAAAGAGTTCAATGGCAGAGGCATTTTTAAATTACAAAGTTGGGGGGGGTAATGATGAGAAGAATTATGTCCTTTTGGGGTTTCTTTGTTCTTTTGTGATTATTTTCCAAAATAACAGCATGAGTGTAACAATTTTAAGCTTGGGGTGGGATTTTCAGTGTTCTCAATGTTTGGATTTTTTTCCTAGTGCCTTCAGAATATTATTAGAATCTGATGAAGACAGACTTCTTGTTGTGTTCAATAGAGGATTGATTCTGATGACTGAGGTAATTACTTCTTTATTTAATTATAGCAAACATCTCACACCCTGGTACTTCCCCTGTTGGCTTTAATAGGATTTCTTTTTAGTACTAAAAAGATCAGGAAATTGTCTGTCTGCTTCTCAGGACAGAGGGAAAACCACCAAGAGATTACACAGAGAGGAATAAATTTATGCTTTTTTGGTGTCATTCCCTTTATTACAGGTAATTGGGAATGAATGGCTGAGTGCAGTCACACAGTTGTTACTAGTTAAAAAGTGTAAGGCAGCAGGTTAAAAACCAGAAATAACTTAAGGGGTGCTCAGCTGCAGTTTTGGTTAATATTCCTGACCCTCCTTTGAGGCCCTCCTGAGGCAATTCTTTTCTTTCCTACCTATTGTGCCTTTGTTTGCAAGGAATGGTCTGAAAACACATAAACTCGATTTCTTTCTGATGGAACTAAACCTAAAATGCATTTCTGGAGCACATTTAATATACTCAAGTTGTAAATGTGGATTTGGTCCATGAGACCAGGCCAGAATTAGTTCAAAATTGAAAGGAAAAACATTAAATAATGCACCTGTGAAATGGATACAGTTGGGATGTCAAGGCCCTGCCCCCAGCAGCTTCACTCTGCAGATGCACACGTCCTGCTGAGTGGAATATCCTGGATTCCGTTCAGCACTTCCATTACTGAGGTGATGGATGAGAACCTGTGTTCGTTAAAAGCACTGGCAGTGCTCCATGGGGAGGGATCCCTTTGAGAGCAAGAATAAAAATCTGCGTGTGTTGGAGAAAGCATAAAACCAGGATTCAGTTCATTCCTGGCACATGTGGAATGGTGCTGAGAGAGAGGGGTATTCAGGAGAGATACTGAACTGGGAAAATCCATGGTGCAAGACAAGTGGCTGTACAGAAAATGGGATTTCGGAATAGCTTCCTGCAGGAGGGGGCAGCCAGCACAACTGGAAGTCGTCAGGAGGTCTCGGAGCAAACATCTGTCAAGCATATTTAGTCTGCTTTTAGGCACACGGCTGGACTGGATGATGCTTTGAGGTTGATTCCACTCCCGTTTTTATATAAAAGTTCTCTTAACTCTTTTTATGTCACTGATTTGCATTTTCTGGGAAAAAGTGTGGTAGGAGGAGCTGGAGTTACAGAAACAGTGCAGTGCTATTTGACAATTGACTTTTCAGGAGCAATGGATAATTAAGTTTATGAAGAGTGTGTAATATAAAATGAATGTATCCTGTTTGAAACATTGCTAGAAATTAGATTAAACTGATGTTACTTTACTGCTTGAGGTTAGCTGGCCTTATATTGTCACTTGTTGGCTGGAAGTGTTTTACCTGGTGACAAAAAACTGCATTAAGGAGTTGTCACATCCAGGAGGGTTTTCCACTTAGGGGGTGGCCATGAGAGTTTTATCTTCGCTGTAATATAAAAAGTGCCTGGCAAGGGTTTGCATTCTAGGGACTGAGGCTGTTTCTTTAACTTTCAAATACCCCAGCAGATTAAATATCTTTTCTTACATCCTGTGCTAGAATTTTTGCAGTTTGGAAATGAGTTGCTTTTCCTTCCCAATATTTCTATAAATCACAGATGCCCAGAAGGTGTAAAAGGAGAAGTAATTCATCTGATGTACAACCATATGTCCTTCAGCAGCATTTTGAAAAATGACTGGCATCCATCTTAATCCTACCTTTATTTCCCCAAATTCATACATCTGTGTCTGTCTTTGTGCAAAGTCTCGTGTATGACTTGGTCTGCTGGCACAGAAAGTTTGGGATTATGGGGAGATAAAAATACTGTGTCTCAAATGACACTTTGTTCATTGGGTTGTAGATAAAGGTGTGAAAACTTGGTAATTATTTGGAGTTGGTAACACAAAGCTTTTACCTTGAAAACAAATGGAGAGCTTTTTGATTATATCCAGCAGCGTATATTTTTTTGAGCATAAAATAAATGTAAATGTATCTGCAGGATAAAAAGAGGAATACTAACAAGTACCTTCATTTGGCAACATACAAGTTTTGGCATTTTTTTTCTTCTTCTTCCCAGTCCTTTAACACGTTGCACATGATGTACCACGAGGCCACAGCTTGCCATGTGACTGGAGACCTGGTCGAGCTTCTGTCCATTTTCCTTTCGGTTCTGAAGTCCACACGTCCATATCTGCAAAGAAAAGGTTTGACTGTAACTCTTGGAGGGATTATGCCTCTTGTCTCTGAATTAATTTTCCTCACCCAAACCCTAGTGTTTTGTCTTGGTTAATGGCTGTGTTTAAAAACTCGCTGTACAGTAGGACATGTGGCTGTTAATGGATGTTAAATTGTTAGTTATTAAATTACTTATTGACTTACTATGAAACTAGATTTCATAAATTTAATAGCAGTAGACCAGTGAGATTTAACAGATTCCTTAGATGGATTATGATCACGGTAGAAGAAAAAGAGATTCCTCAGCAGTAAAATTCTGTGCTTTATTTAACGAGCTTTTGAGCCATGAGCTAAGCAGCCTCCTGGGATGTTTGCATTTGCAGATGTGAAGCAAGCTCTCATTCAGTGGCAGGAGCGGATTGAATTTGCCCATAAGCTCTTAACTCTGCTCAATTCCTACAGTCCTCCCGAGCTTAGAAACGCCTGCATTGGTAAGTCCTGGCCATGCAGGACCTGTCCTGCACAGGGACCTGCTGTGAGATGGAAATGCCACTTAGCAAGTGCACGTGCTCTGCTAGAAACTCTGGAGGTTGGGATTGCTGATGTGATACTGTCAGTGCATCAGTACTGGTGTTTTATTCCAAAGAGTTCTGGGTTTGTCAGGTTGCATTGACTGTTCCTGTGTTCAGTTAAGGCACGCAGACTGGGGGCACAAAAAGTCACCCGTCACTTTGTGAGACCGATTTGCCACCTAAAAGGGGCATAAAAAGGCATATAAATATGCCCTTTTATAAAGGGGCACGACTGAGGAATAACTCCTCAGCTCAGGTGTCAGAGAGTTTAGAGTCAAGTCCCAAATCTGACCTTAAAGTTCAACCATGAACTGAAGCTCCCCTCGGAAAGGAGCATGGAGACCAAGTGACTCTGAGAAACAGCTTTTCCTGTTCGTTTTTATGATCCAGTGCTGTGAAGTGTAATAGTGGAAGTAAAGCTTAAATAGCTTGTAGAAAGGAATGGATCTGCTTTTTAAAGTGTAGACACAGATATTATATATACAAATGTCTCTCTTGCATTAGCGGAGCTATTTCAGAAAGGTCCAGGTTTTTTCTAGCTTAGGCTTTTTTAATATTATTTACTGGATTGCTGATAAAGGCCTAACACTGTGTCCAAAGTACCTTTTGTTGTGTGATTTGTATGCATTTCCCCCTATTTTGAGTATTTTCTCGTCGTCCTCCTGACCGCTGCTGGTTGCCATTTTCCAGGCGTCAGACGTGCTCTGTTAAAGAAGAAGCTAAGAGGGTAATTTTACTGAGGTTCTCATTCTCCACGCTGGCCCCTCCCTGGTGGCTGCTGCACCACTGAGCAGGGTCTCTCCCAGTGGCAGAGGTGAAGGGAATCGGGATGGAGTCAGGGGTGTCACTCAGGTGTTGCTCACGGCGGAGCTGCGGCAAAAGGGATACGAGAGAGAGAGAGTTTGCAAATGCATGAGCCTGAAGTTGAACTGTTTGCTGTTAAGAAATAACAATTTGTAATAGCAAAAACAACTTTTTGTTTGTAGATGTCCTCAAGGAGCTTGTACTTTTAAGTCCTCATGATTTCCTACATACTCTGGTTCCATTTCTACAGCACAATCATTGTACATACCACCACAGTAATATCCCAAGTAGGTATTTCAGTGATTGTATTTTGAAGTTCTCTTGCACTATTATTACTCTGTCGTGTTCCTTGCTGATGTCAAATATTGACCTTTTTAATATATCCCTATTTTATCCGAACTTACACTACAGTGTCTCTTGGACCTTATTTTCCATGTCGTGAAAATTTGAAATTAATAGGGGGGAAAAGCAATATTCGTCCTCCGCGTCCCGAACTCAACATGTGCCTCTTGCCCACCATGGTGGAAGCCAGCAAGGTATGTAAACAAGTGGTCCTGTAAAGAATTGTTTCTCTATTGTTTTCCCATTTTTATAAAAGTATTCGAAGAATCCGGTAGCTCGATGCATTTACCTTTTCTTTGTAAGCAAAGCATAATTCTTCTTCAAGATGTGTTGTCCTCATATACTCCATTCTTGATGTGCACTCCAGAAGCACCATTCCCCTGCCCTTGGTGATACACAGCTTCATATTCCAGACACCATAAGGGTTTGGGCCTTGTGGTAGGAAAAAAAAAACCCCGTAGCACACATGTTGGTAATTTCCCAGTCTGTCTGTGGCATTTATAAAGGAAATTGAGGCACCACCCAGGGATTGTCCAGATGGGTTTCACACTCTGTTAAGGTTTATTGCCAGACAGCCAAGTAGGCCCCGCAGGTTCCCTTAGAGTCCATTCAGCTGGGACTGAGGCGTAATCCCCTATTTGTTTGGGTAAAATCCAGTGCCTGAAATGTCATGTAGGGCTTTTGAAGTCTTTTCACTTCCCATTTTCCCTTCTGTGGGCTTCCTGATGGGGATGCCAGCTTTGGTGGGGCTCCTCCGTAGTGACTTGCCACGTCCCGTTGTTACAGCTGCAGCAACGGTGGGATTCAGCTCACGTCACTTTGCCTATCTAAAAGGTCAGCACCCGGCTCTTCCTGGGGCTCCTGGCCATAAATAGTGAACCTGGGGAGGGAGAGAAAGAGTTCCTTCCCCTCCTTCCTGTCCCAGGCACCTGAGTGTGGATGAGGCGACTCCCTCTCCACAGGGAAACACCAGTGACTAGATTTTAGATAGCTAAAGTCAGGTCAGGTGAATCCCACCCGAAAAGGAATATGTATGGACAATCATTTGAAGCAGGAGAACTGGTTACTTGCTGTCCGGTAACTGTGGTTCTTCAAGATGCTTTGTCCACACAGATTCTGTGCTCCTCCTGCTGTGCTAATTCCGAGTCCTGTCCTAGGGGATTCTTACGGGTGAAGGAATTGAGTGGTGGTTGAAGCCGCCATACCCCTTGTGCCCTCAGGTACAGTGGTCGCAAGGACACACTGGGTGCAGGCACAGCCCCAGTGGACACAGCTATTCAGAAAGAATCCAATCTCCTGCACATGGGGCCTATGTGCACGTAGATGGGAATCTGTGTGGGCAACACATTTCGAAGAAGCACGGTTACTGTAGGGTAAGTAACCCTTCTTTTTTAAAGCTTTCAGAATGATGCTGTGTCTATTTGTGCACCATCAAATTGACTGTGTAATCCAAGTGTTTGAAAAGATGTTAGAGAGCCAGAAACTGTCTCTAGTGGGTTTCCCCATCGTGCATCCAGAAGGGACACTACATAATGTAAATATTTGGACTTAAGAAGTTGTCATATTACGTGACACAGTATTTCACCCTTTATATCGAATTCCAGAAACACTGGGAAGTGGAATCTTTTTAAACCTCTAGAACCACATCCACAGTCACGTTGCCCTGTGGTTTTGCATGCTTGTTTTTCATTCAGTTGCTTTGTATGAGGTTGCATTTGTTTGCTTGAGTTTTAGAGGTTTCCTTTTGGCTCTCTGGTGCCATTTTAAGCTTATACACGTCCAAAAAATTAAAATATCGGCATATATGTATCCTTGGGTTTGAGACATTCCTGAAAATTCTGCTCTGAAGCTCGGTCTCGAGAAAATTCCGATCTCTACAGATCACAGCTGGCAAGTGATGATTTAAAAAGCAGTAGTGTGTGTATATTTAGGTGTCTGTATGTGATACAAAGTTACTGCTTTCTTTTCTTGTCCTCTTCAAGCTGTGGTATTTGCACAGCTTTGCACCTTCTCGGTGTTGGCTCAGAACCCTCCAATGAAAGATTTTACTGGCAGGGAATTGCATTTGCCATCCGTCCTCCTATCACACCCTGGTGCTTGCCAAGGGCTGGGTGAGGAGGCACCTGGAGATTCCCACTGTTTTCCTGTAGTCCAGGACGAACCATTGCAGGGCAAGTGACAGGAAAGGGAGATGCTCAGGGAATCTGGGAGCTGTCCTGTGGCTTTGTAGGTTAAATGAGGCTCTCTTAAATCTTCAGGGCAAAGACGATGTTTACGACCGGATGCTGCTGGACTATTTCTTCTCCTACCACCAGTTCATCCACCTCCTGTGTCGAGTTGCAATCAACTGTGAAAAGTTTACTGAAACTTTAGTTAAAATGAGTAAGTATCGAGGTGAAACAGCCAAAGGATTTTTTTTTTTCTGGCATAACTTTGAGTACTTCTCCACTAAGTGTTCTATTCAGAGTTTTTAAGAAAAAGCAGAGCTCGTGAAGCTTGTTGGTTTTGGATATTATTTTTGTCCACAAAACTGTTATCTGTGTATAAGAGAGTGCAGCCTTACCCACATGACTGGCACGTTTCGGGCCTGTCCAGAGAGGAGCTGAGGTAACCACGGAGAATTCAGTCTTATTGTACATTTAGAGTTTAATACAGGACTCACTAAGGCTATTTTGGGGTGTTAAGCAGTTTCAATGGCTTTGGATCAGATCCTGGATCCTCAGCATCTCAGCAATGGCAATTAATTGACAATTACATTTTTGTGTTCCCACACAAACCCGAGGGCGAGTTCCTCAGTGTGCACAGACCTCGGTGTCACAGCAGTAATCCTGTCCAAAGAGCAGTGACAGAATGTCCTTTTACCCCCTGAATCACTCATCTGCTTGTGGTTTGTCACACTTTCCCAGTGTATTTGTGAAATGGACTGTAGAGACCTGACAGACACTACAGCTTTCTGATCATAGAAAATGCTTGGAAGGGGATCCTGTAAAATGACACGGCACCTTGGCACTGCTTTTCTGAGGCATTTTCCTGTCTCCCAGGAAGTTTTCCCACACTGACTTCTTCCCTCATGCCATTTGCAGGTGTCCTGGTTGCTTATGAAGGTTTGCCACTTCACCTTGCGCTCTTCCCCAAACTCTGGACGGAGCTTTGCCAGACTCAGGTAAGAGTCAGCTTCAGAACCAACAGAATGGAAACACAGGCAAAACACACTGAATGTGGAATGAAGAACCCACAGCTGTAACTGCTGGGTGGTGTTTAATAAAATACCTCTGCCTGTGTTGCTGCTGTCTGAAAAAACCTGCTGAATCAAATATAAAAATGGGGTACTTGTATTTGCTCCCTGCACACCCTGCAAAAGCTCAGCACAGCAACTCCCCCCAGTAACACTGGTGGGGTGGTGGGTGTGCAGAAAGCACCTCACCGTGTCTCTGAAATTCCAGCTTTTTATGTAGCACAAACACTGGGATGATGCAGGAAAGATTAGGAGATGTCACAATGTGGGTCCCATTGCAGAGGAGCCCGTGGTTGGCTCAGGGATCAGCAGGCTCTGTCCCTCCCCATACCCACTGGTGGGGATGAACTGGCCTTCCTGGGGAAGGAGCTTCATAACAGGAAAATGGGAAACGAGAATTGGCAGTAACTGATTTGAACAATTTACTGACACCCAAGAGACCTGAACTGTTTCTCAGTGGACCTGGCCTGCACACCCAGTGCTGACTGACATCTTCTCTCTCCTTGGCAGTCTGCCATGTCCAAGAACTGTGTGAAGCTCCTCTGTGAAGATCCGGTTTTTGCAGAATATATCAAATGTATTCTGATGGATGAAAGGACCTTTCTTAACAACAACATTGTCTACACCTTTCTGACCCATTTTCTTCTCAAGGTACGTGGTCTTTTAGCAGTAATTGTTATTCCCAGGAATGCACGCACTGATGCTGCTTCATTTTGGGATGCTGTTTTCACAGTCCTAAATGTTCGTGGCTTTTTAAAAAATACTTTGTTTCCACAGGTGCAAGGGCAGGTATTTTCTGAAGCAAACTGTGCCAACTTAATCAACACTCTAATTACAAATCTAATAAATCAGTATCAAAGCCTAGAATCTGACTTCAGCAACCAGAGAGTCGAAATTTCCAAAGCAAGCTCTACGTTAAATGGGGTGAGTCTTTTCTAACGCACACGAGCAGCGTTCAGGAGGCAGCTCATTTCCTACAGAAACTGTTCGGTGCCCTGTGCCAGGTGTCAGGCACTCTGTGCCTCGGCTGGGCTCCTAGGGAGGGCCTGGGAAGCTGGGAATGTTACCCTGACTGTGGGGGAGCAAAGCAATGCGAGTGCAGGAGCGTTCCTGGCAGGAGTGATGTAACCCCCCAGCAAGGTTTCGTGTCTCGGCACAGCGTTGTCACCCCCGGGACAGAGGTGTGTAAGGTCAGCAGACAGTGAGTGGGGAGTTTCAGTGGTGTGAGTAGCTCTAGAACGGGATCTTTGGGCTGCTCAGAACACGAGCAGCACCTCCTTACCCCACGATCTCTGTGTGCAGCATTCATCAAGCACCAGTTCGAAATCAGGCTGAAGTTTGTTTCTCTGTTTCCAGGACCTCCGAGCACTTGCCTTGCTGCTTTCGGTGCACACTCCCAAACAGCTCAACTCGGCCCTGATTCCAACTTTACAAGAGCTTTTAAACAAATGTAGAGCTTGTCAGCAACAGAGGAACTCATTACAAGAGCAAGAAGCCAAAGAAAGAAAAACTAAAGGTTTGGTGTCACTCTAATGAACCTTTTACAAACTTGAATCAAATTAATGTAATATTTTATCCCTGCAGGGTGGGCCTTTCCTTGGCTCCAGTAGCACACAAAAATACCATTTTATTATGGAGCTAAAATTCAGGAATTGCACCAATTCTCTGCAAGGAAATAAGTATTTCTTGAAGGGGGCTGTGTTTAATGTGGAGAAGGGTGGGAATGTGAGCGGCGCCCGTTTGCTGAGCGCGTTCCCCTGTCCCCGCAGACGATGAAGGAGCCACTCCGGTGAAGAGGCGGCGGGTGAGCAGCGACGAGGAGCACACCGTGGACATCGGCGACATCAAAGCCGAGCCCCGCGAGGCGCTGACCCCCACCAGCACCTCGGACAACGAGACCAGGGACTCCTCCATCATCGACCCGGGCACGGAGCAGGACCCGCCCTCCCCCGAGAACAGTTCTGTCAAGGAGTACAGGATGGAAGTGCCCTCTTCGTTTTCCGAAGACATAATGTTGGCCACGCGCTCGCAGCACACGGAGGAGCAGCCGGGCAACGGGAAATTTGAAGAATGCAAAGAGTTCAAAGACCTGCAGACTTCCAAGGATTCCATGGGAGCCGAGGAGGACTCGGAGTTCCCTTCCACGTCGATTTCAGCGGTTTTATCCGACCTCGCAGACTTGCGGAGCTGCGATGGCCAAGCCTTACCATCCCAGGACCCCGAAACTAATTTATCAATCAGTTGTGGCCATTCCAGAGGACTTTTTAGTCACATGCAGCAGCATGACATTTTAGACATCCTGTGCAGGACCATTGAGTCTACGATTCACGTGGTCACACGGATATCCGGGAAAGGAAACCAAGCTGCTTCTTGACATTAGATGGAGCATGTCTGCTTTTAAGTCTTTTTTTTTTTNTCTTCCCCCCAAAAATGCTGTTTGTATAAGTTTTGCTTATTTCTGTTTTGTGCTTCAGTTTGTCCAGTGCTCTCTGCTTGAATGGCAAGATAGATTTATATGCTTAATTCTTGGTCAGGCAGAACTCAAGATTTTTTTTTTTTTTTAATTTTATTTTATTTTGCATCTACCGTACACTTTCTTAAAGGGCAATCAGATAATGGCTATGTTTTATGTAATTAAGAGTTCACTGTAGTGGCTTTCATTTAATATGGCTGTCTGGGAGACAGGGCCTCCTGGCCCTGTATGATGTAATTTAAACTTATGGCATTTTTACTGTGTATAATATGGTGTCCTCTGTGCCAGTTTTGTACCTTATAATCGAGGCAGATTGCCTCAGATCGCTGTGGTTCTTATTATCAAAATTAAGTTTACTTGTATACTAAACAACCACAAGAAATTTGATTCTGTAAAGAATCCTCTTTAGCTGTGGCCTGGCAGTATATATATGGTGCTTTATTTAACAGAATACCTGTGGAGGAAATAAAGCACACTTGATGTAAAATTAATTGTTTTATTTTTATTGACATGATCAATTGCTATTCTGTGCACTTCATTAAACTGATTGTGATGACTTTTCATTTGTTTATAATATGTTGCTTCAGTCTCTGGATTTCTCAGCAAAGAACTTCGTAAGTGAAAGAGCAGCAGAGAGAAATGATGGTCAGAGGTTCAGATTTGATGTAAATTTTGGTGCTTGTTTACTGTGCACGAATGTTCAGCCACACAGTGGAGAGGGGCTGGTGCTTGGTGTTGGAACACGAAGTGCTGTCAAAAGCCAGTCAAACTTGGCATCTCATTTTCCTTTTTTTAACCTCTTTCATTTTTCTCCTGCACCATTTGCAGACTTCCTTTCTTTTTTCCCTCTGCTCTGGCTCTGCTCCCTCACTTTTTGACAGCTTCTGCGCCCCTGGAATGACTTTATCACCTCTCCCATCATATTTCCTCCTGTTATTAGAGTAATACCAGTTTCCTTGTGTGACCTTTTGGACTGTCAGTGCTCCTGGTTTTAATATCTGATTAAACTCCATTTTCAGCTTCACTTGCCCGTTGCTCAGCTCATTTGTTTTTCTCTTGTCGCCATCTACCTTGGTCTTTTCTTCAGAGTTCATTCCATCTGCCATCCACTGCAGTTTTGCATCACTTGCTTCTCCTTGAGTCTGTGATGCTCTCGCTCCCTTCGAATTTACTCTCATTGGTTTTAACCTTCTGTAATTAATGAGTGTTTCAAGTTTACAGTTTATATTCCTGTTTATGTAGCGTTTTTGTCCTGCATTTACAGACAGTGCCGACACTGGTGAGTGCTTAAGTTGGTCTCCTCGTTATTCAGACATGAAATCATTATGGTTTTGTTCTCTTTGTGAATATATTTATTACCTTTTCTGATTAGCTTTCCCCAGACTGTAACTCCAGAGAAATCATCAACAGCTTCTAGTCAATCAGAATTCATCTGTCAAGGAAAACATTGGCCTGTGGATCCAAACCTGGGCTGCAGCAGCTGTTGGAACCCCTTTGGGTGAGCAGTTCTGTTAATTGTTACCCTTTTTAGAACTGTGCAGCTGATTGTTGGGATGCTGTCTGAGCTGGTGCCCTTTGCTGGCTTTAGCATCTCCTGCAGGATGGGATCACACCAGAGTTGTGGCATTCTGGCCTTTGGGGTGGGGGTTTTTTTTAGCTCATTTCCAAGCACACCAACTATAAACAGTACTTTGGTAATTATTTCATGAAGGATACACAAATACTGCACCACTGATCAGGTCAGGATCACCAGAAATATGATTACTCTTACTGCTCTTCCCTTTTACTACCTCCTAATTTCCCCCTTGAGTATTCCTGCAATTTTTACAAAGAATTTTTTTCCAGAGCCTGTTTCCAGGTGTTTATTCTCTGCCTCCCTCCCTTTCCATGCTCTGTAAGTCATTATTTCTTCCATCCTGTTCCCCTCCTCTCACTTCAAATCAGTTTTCTGGTTTGTATTTTTTCACCTTCAAAAATATTTCCTTATCCCACCTTTGAAAACCCTTTAACCCTAAACCCCTTAATCTTCCACTGGCTTCCTCAGTCTCTTAAAGCTCTGACTTTCTTCCAGGCTTTATCCCACTTCTCATTTATGATTACTTATTTCCTCCTGGAAGTTTCACCTTCCATTTAACCCCTTCACAATTAAGCTTTTAAAAACCTTCTGCATGCACAGTCAGCCTCTCCTCTGGCATTCAAACTGCTGAGATCTGTAAGGAATTTTGGCCATAATCTCACAAATCATGTTTTTCCCCTTGAATTATTTTTCCCCTTTGCCTTTCTCAGCTAACTAATCATTTAATATTTTTTACTTTTTATTGGAAAGTCTAGGAGAAGTTTCAGCACCAGTCTTGGAGGGCCATGGGGCTGTTCCTCCTCGTTTTCCAGGGGTTTTGGCAGCCTCACACCTGGAGCAGGGACTGCAACGCTGGAAGCACAAGTAAGTCCTGTCTTTTTTAACACCAGTGATTGGCAACTGCTCCATTGCAGTGAGGGCAGGGAGACAGGAAAATTCAGGAGCAAACCTGCTTGTGACCCACAGAGGGAAGGGGATTTCAGTCATCAGGGAAAATGGGTGAGGCACAATTCCCAGAGAATACTGGGGCTGTACTTGCACTGGTTGAAGAAACTTGGAATTGCATAAAACCACCTACTCTCAAGTATTAAATCGTTGCAAAATCTCTTCAACCATCTACCCACAAACCTGCTGAAGCCTGAACTGTCTTAATTTCCCTTTGTCAACCACTACCCTAAATCATTTTTGTATTCAAAACATCAGCCTTTTCTTCCTTGAATACTGAGGGGGGAAAACAGGTAACTATATTTTGAGCATTTAGAAACAGATCCTACAATACAACCTTACTGCAGGGGTTGTTGTTCCCCACCCACCACCTGGCTGGACCCTGAAAGCAGCAGCAGTGCAGCACCCAGGAACTGCTCTGTGCCTCTCCTCTCAGGGTGGGGCTTTGTTCTGGTTACCACCACAGGCCTCACCTCAGGTCACAGGGGTTGGTTGGCAATAACTGACTGCAAACTTTTCAGGAGCCCCTGGCCTGCAGCAAGGAGCAGCACCTCTGTCTCCTCGGGCTGACGGAAGCTTTTTGGTGGTAAGGGTTCTGTAAAAATAAAATATAGAGGACTTAACTGCTAAGGAACTTATTGAGTGTGGCAGTATCAGTTTATGGAGAAAATCAGCTTGATGTAAAGTCACATTTTTATTGAGCCAAGCACGTTTTTCCAAAGGCAGCCTGCCCTGTTGTGGCCGGTTCGTTTCAGGTTGCATATTTCATTTGTACACTTTATTTATAAAGCATTTGAGAACTAAGTTATCCTTGCTCACCTCGAGATGGTTCACTTAGGAATTACAACTTGTTCCTGTCAACATTCTCTAAACAGTTGTTCTCTTTGAGGTACAGCATTGCAGAGGGCTGTGAATCATTTCAGTGGAAGGTTTTACAGAAGTGCAGAAAGAAAGCACTATGACTGTTTTGTTTCTTCCTAAATAAATGGAGCACTGAGGTCGAGTAAGGGAGTACAGTGCATGCAGACCTAATAATTACATGACATTGTTAATTATCTTTCCTAAAACTGCAGTTGAAAACAGTCTGCCATGAAAAGCATCTAGCAGCTATTCCAAGAGGCTGTAAATGACACCCCCAATTTCTTGAAATGGATCAGCAGTTCTGTAATCCCTTTCAGCTCACCTCTGCTGGGAACTCCGTCTCCCACAGGGATTTAACTTTGCCACTTGATACACTGAATATGAAGGAAGTGGAAATGCTTCCTATTGATTGGTGTAGCTCACCTGCCTCTGAGGGCAGGACTCACTGCAGCTGAAGCACTGTCACTCTCTGACGGTGCAGGCAAGCAGAACGGAGACCACTGTCCCCAAGTAAAGCTGGTTCTGTACACGGTCTGACTTGCCTCTCATTCCCTAAAACCCCATAAATAGTGCTTAAACTATGTACAGTCTCATAGAAGTGGGTCTTTATTCTTCCCACAAATAAATTATATATATTTTTTTCTTTTAGAAAACCAAATGTTAACAAAGTATAAAAAGTAATGCCCTAACAAAACTACAGTGCTGTTATCATTCCATGTTGTCTTTAGACTGCTGCAGTAAAAGATGTATTTCTTCAAAATATTGCTTCTTCCAACATTGTCTGGTACTCTCTTCATGGGAGACGGGAACCCCTTTGCATTCCAGCTCCAGTTCCGACTGAGCCGCCAGGTCCTGGAAGTTCAAGGCCACTGTTGCATAATGTTCTGAGGGAAGAAAACAGGACCCTTCAGTGCAGTGCTTTTTAAAGAATGACATTTGTTGTTGTTGTTGCTGTTGTTGCTGATTCTCTCTGCTCTGCCTGTCTGAGCACAGCCTCTTTTCACAGCTCTCTGGACCGGGCTGTCCAAAGGACACGGACCAAGGGAGCATCCAGCCAAGGCCGGGCCCTGCCAGCTTTGGGCCTTCTCCCTGCCCAGGAGCCCTCCAAGCTTAGAGACCCTTGGAAAACTCACCATCAGGCCAGCTCCTACACCGCCACTTCAGGACAATTCTTTGGCGTGGGACCTGGGGAAGATAAGAAGGTTCTCATTAGCACAGCAGAGAATTCCCATTACGGTTCTCCCTGAAATACAGGGAGAGCAGCATTATCTTATGGAATACTGGACACGCGCATGTAAACAAGACCCAAGTTTGGGGTTTGTTTTTGAAATAAACTCTTTTCATGGAGGTCTCAGTGTGCTGCATTCCACTGTTCTGTTTTTGCTGTGGGAAAAGATCAGGACTCATTGGTTACTGCCCATAAAACACTGATCTTCTTGCAGGCTTGGAAACAAGGACAAGCCCAGCTTTGCCCACTGAAGTTTTAAAGTGTGACCGAGTGATTGTGTTACACAACCCAGCCTTGGCCCAGTGCACAAGTCGGGCACTCCTGCAGATGAAAATGGTTTTTAGGACATTTCAGAAATGCAGCTGAGCTCTAATTATCAGGTTTTCCCTTCTATCTGCAGCATTCAGTTGGGACAGGGTAACATTTGCCCTGAATAGAACAGAGGAGCTCATTTCCCCAGTTAAAAAGGGATACAGATTTGGGAGATAATCCTTTGCAAGTAAGAGGAGGGAGAAAAGCAGATTTAAGGTTTGTTCTGGGTATTTCCTCCCCGTGCAGGTCCTTAGGTGTGGTCAGCCCCTGCTCTGTTGATGGGACAGAAAAACCACACAATACAAGAAACAGAGGGGCTGAAATATGCTCTAGAGAAGCTGAAATTCACAAATTTACGCTGCTTTTTAGCTCAGAGAAGGAGCCACCACCCCCTCCCCCTTTTTAAGTAGAGAGGAGCTTTTTACCAGTTCTGTGTATTCACCGCTGACACAGCCCTCAAACATCTGAAGTTTGCCTCCTTTCTCTGCTTCGATCACAGCTGGGCACTTGGAGAACTTCTGTACCAACTAGCAAAGAAAGAACAGAGCACAAAATGCTGGGAGACAAGGGAGAGGTGCTGAAGGAATTAACTGAACTCTGCCAACACCTGGAAACACTCATCAGGCAATTTTGATTTCACACAGCATTGCTGGGGTGGTGGCAGGGGCCAGGGAGGTGCCACAGTGAGCCTGCAAATGCTGAGAGGCTTGCACGGGTAAATACAGAGCAGCACAGACCCAACTGGCTGCTCCCACACTGGGACATGAGGGAACTGGAGCAGCAGCTTTAGGAAGGGGCAGAAGAGCTGCCAAGAGCCAGTTCTGTTTCCCAGAGGGAGCCCTGGGATTGTAATTTAAAGTTCTCCAACACCAGCCCAGACTCCTTTGAAGGACACAAACCCCAAATTAGTGATTGTGTATTTCATACCCTATAAGCAACAGTATCATCACCTCCAGTAATTAATCTACTTAACCTGCAAGCTGTGGGTAACAGCAGAGCCATTACTGAGCCCTTCAGGCTCCTGAGCAACACCTACATCAAACAGCAGAGCTTTTGCTAAGGACAGCACAAGGAATCTGCACCCACACCACATAAAGATGCAGCTTCACTTCGAGTACTTGGCTTTGCTGAGGTAACAACTGGCTAAAAAAGGCCTGAGGCAACCTAATAAACTCTCATCAAATGGAATTTGGACTTGACACTGTGACTGTGACATGTTTATTACTTACACAACTCTTCAGCTGCATCAACACCCACATTCAGTTAAAATGCCTCCTCAAAGTATCACTTACTTCCTTCTTTGTGAAGAAGCTGTAAAGTTCATCAGCTGAAGAGTTGAAGAGTTCCCTCATATGTATCCTCACGGTTGGAATTTTTACTCCAACCATATCCGGAGACTGTGGTGTAACAGAGTCCTGCAAAGCAAAAAAAACATTCACAGGAATGAGTGTGATACCTTAACACTTAAAAAGTTCTGCTGGGGCAGGACTGTTGTCACCTGCACATGGTCAAAGGCAGAGTGTGAACACGTGGCAATGATAGTTCTGTATTTACTCAACAGTATGATTAATCAGGAGTCATTAAATTCAGTGAAGAAACCTGAAGCCCACACACCTGCATCGTGCTCCCGCTTGGTTTTCGCTCCGTGGCCACTTCCTGACCAACAGGAGCTTTTGTTGGCAGAATCATTCCCAAGGTGAACTCTGCAATGAAGAAAAGCACTTTTCAGGGTGAAACTGAGCCGTTCAACCCCCCTGACATTCACACACACAGTGAAGATCACCAAACCCCTGGGGAACGGGTAAAACTGCAGGAGCACTGAGCAGGACATAAAACTCAATCCAGCCTCCCCTTACGTTTCCATCAGGAACAGGCCTAACAGCAATTTCCTTTAAAAAGGCTTCTTCCAAGTTACCTGGCCCCAAATCAGTAACATCTGCCCAGACTTCTGGCAGCACAGCAGATGTTCAGATCAAAGAGCAACGATACCCAAAGAAATTCTTCTAAGCTTGGAGTGAAACTAAACACAGAGCGTGAGCCATCCCTGCCAGAGGCTGCTTCCCTTTGAGTTCCCAGTGTTAAAGAATCTTTGGATGCCCTAAAAATCATACACAGGCATTTCTCAGGCCAAAAATCGCTGGATCCAACTTGGGAAAATTACACAGCATTGGACAAAAAAAAAAAAGAGGCAATAATTTAACAAAGTAGTTCACAATCACAGAGATGCACCCGACAACAATTTGATTACAGCAAGTTGCAAATGCATCAAGGCCAAATTGTATACATAGATACACACACACACACACATCTCTTTTCTCATTTTAAAGGGACAGTTTCACAGGAATGAAAGCAACAAGGATTAAAATCAGTTGACAGCAAGCATCTGCCCAGAAAATATGAATTATGTTTGAGAATTTTTTGGAGCACACTTTACTAGCTATAATTCACAGAAATACCACAGTTCAAAGAATAGAGAGGAAAATGTAAATGTGGTTCACCTTTGGTTTAGAAGAACGAGTGAAAATTTATAAATTTAGTAATAGTTTGGGATAATAAAACCTTAGATTCTCAAACGATAATAGCAAGCTTAAGGATGAGCAGAGAATGCATTTGTAGAGTGAAAACCAGAAATTCTAGGAAATGACTAATTTAATTAATGACTAAAACAAAGCGACACAAAAATAAGGCAGCAGTTCAGGCAAGAAGGCAGTTTTTTAAAGTGAGGTAACAAAATAAATCCTAATATTGGCCAATCCCAGTAAGGCCAAGCTGAGCCCTGGCAGGGCCTGTGTGACCCAGCACAGCCTCGGCCCCTGCAGAACCTTCTGGACACGGCCACATTTGACAGCAGGAAAGATCCTGAGTGTCAGGAATAACTGAATGCACCTCAGCTGGGGACACTTAAAAATAAAACCAGAACAAACCCCGGGATCTGTCAGCATCTGACCAAGCTGTTCACGAGAGGCCCTGCACAGGAACACTCCCAAGGTGCTGATTAATTCACCTGCTTTAATTTACCTGTTTTAAGTGCTTTCAGGTAGTCCCTCAGGGCCTCTCTGACTTTGGTGGTTCCTTCAGTTCTCATCAGGTCCTTCAGAACATCACCTTCCCCTTTCTTCTTGCTAACATTTATCTAGGAACAGAAAAATCACAGCACCTAAGAGACCCCAGCCATGAGCCTTTTGGGTTCTGGCAACAAAGGAAAGCGTTTGGGCTTTGTTTACTGTGCTCAGAGGACGGCTGCAATTTCAGGTTCATGATCTTGGGTTAGCCAACCTTTGCTACAAATCAGTCCTCTTAAGACACAAATAAATGCAGTATCTCCCCTCAGTCTGGTTCATCAAGTATAGCCAAGAGCTGCTTCTCAGCAGAGGCTGAAGGATCTGTGGAAGCCCAGTTTCAACCACTACCCAACCAACACGGGGATTTCCCTAAGGTCTTAGGGTTGGGGGTGGTTTGCTGTGTTGGTTTGGGGTTTCTTTAAGGCTACAAGCAGAGTTCTTCTCAAATTTGTACTGGAAATATCGTCACAATCAGTAATTAGCAAAGCAAACCGTGCACATTCCTCATTGGTAAATGTGAGAACAGAACAAGGCATTATTCCAAGTATAACAAACAAAAGCATGAAATAAACTATCCACATGTAATTATCCCACTTAATAACAGGATATATCAAAATATGGTGCCTAGATGTTGATTAATACTTTTATTTAAGAATTGTGGACCTATACAGCCATACCAGTGTTGCACACCTACCTCTGTATCATCTACCTCATTTTCTTCTGACAGGTTAGGAATTTCAACAGATCCCTTATGTTTCTCACCCGACTCTTTCACTGTACCTGTATTAACATAACGAATTCTTAAATGCATCATTAAAAACTATTTCCCCCACAGCAAGAGTTTTTACACTTGGAACTCAGTTGTACAAAAGTGTTACCTGAAGGGAGTTGCCTCGAGGCTGATTTAAAGGAACTGAACAGCAACCTGAGCCTTTCCTGGGAGCTGGGTTCCCTATCCAGGTGCTCCAAGGGACAGACAGGGACCCACCTGTCCCCTGCAGTCATCACCTGCTCTGACACCCTTTACAGCCTGACACCAACACTGAATGTGCATCTAAGGGTGGGTAGGGGAAAATCATCTCCTTCTCCCCTGAACGTGTCTGCTCTGGATGCAGAAGCTCCCAGGAATGCTGACCATGGCCTCTTTAATTGTGTGAAAGCTCCCAACGGGCAGGCCTGACACCAGGAAACACACATGTGTATAATGGAGACATATGTAATTGACATTTTTTAAACAGGAAATTCACATGCACATTTAGAGCACTTGGTATTACCTCTAACCACTTTACAATCATTGTGCCCAGCAGAAAGATTCAGCAAGGACAGGAATTATGCTCCACTTCTGCCTCCTCTGGGGCCAAGGCCCACCCCACTGAGCTGCCCCCTGCGCTGCTCTGGCTCAGATCTACACCGCAAAAATTGAATTTAAGGTCTGAGGCTTTTTTTCATTACACTGAAGACTCTCCCTCTTTGCCTTGCAAAAGCATTTTGTTATTTAAATCAACTCACTAATTAGATCACGATAAAATCTCTTCAGAAAGCAACAAGAGAAACATGCAGGTCTAGCAGCTCAGTGTCAGAACATAAAAAATCCAACGAGATGCTTCATCAGCAGAACTCTCAAATTCCAACAGCCCAGGGCTGAGCAGGGCTGCAGAGGGGGAATTATCACGAAGGCAGATGCAGTATTTCTCGGCGTTCTCATTGTCACAGGAGCCACCTGGATCCCACTGCTCCTTAACATCTCCCTCATTATTTTAATTACTCCCCTGAGCCCCCACGTGATCGTGGGGCACCGACAGAACACAACTGGTCGAGATCCCAGTGAGGGACTCAAACAAATGCCCGGGTGTTTCCTGGCAAGGAGGAGGTGAAGGGCTGTGGGTAACAACGTGCAGAGATCCCTCCCCACTCGGCTCTGAGGCAACGAGGGTTGCACAATATGCAAAGTCTGTTAATCCACAACTACACAACCACATCCACACGGGAACGGCTGAACTAGACCCCAGAGCCTCCCAGGAGAACCCGTCACTCAATAAAGCCATGGGAACTGGTTAATGCCATCCTTGAAACACTCCTGGGCCCACAAAGCCACCTCAGTGTGCTCTTCCCTGCTCCCTTCCAGCACCAGGATCAGCACAGGAAAACCACACAACGTGGTCTTGGCAATAAAGCCAATCTTATTTTTGGCTGCTCTCCACAGAAAGGAAGCGCAGGCATGCAGGAAAGAGTTTTGGGGAGCAAAACACAAACCTGACTTCAAGCTAATCCTCTTAGCAATTTTCACAACTCTTAAAATAGAGTTTCACAAAGAACAGTGACGGTGTCTGTGCTGGGCAGCAAAGTCCAAGCAGTGAACAAACAGAGCTGGTGGTTCAATGTTACACAGACAGAACGTCGGTGCAGCTCTGCATTTTCAGTAGCACTGCAATGTAAACACAGCTTTACTACCTTTTTATCAAACAGTCAAATTATGTGCTGGAATTCCACTGGAGTTCAATAACAGAGCTGAGAATAAATTATTTTTTGGTTTCCTGCCAGTCCAGTGTGAAGCACACACCTCAGAAAGGCCCACCTATAACACGCTGTTGAAATACCTACTTTAAAAGGACAAAGGTGTTCACAAAGTTTCCATCACAATGTGGAATAAGCCATTAAAATCCTCATTACATCTTCTAACAAATGATAGAACAGCCAACTGGCTCAATTTTAGTGCCATTAAGTACCCTCAGTGCCTCACTTTCTTGTCTCTCTCTTATCTAAATTCCTAAGCACGATGTTTTTCCAACACTGGACTTTCCAAACCAGCTGCAAATCTCAGGATTTTTATCATTTGTCCTTACACAGCCACATTTTAATCATAGCTTGAAGTCCTAGTTATCCTTGAAGACTTGTAGAACTAATTACAGCAATTACACTTTTTAGCAGTTCAGTCTGAACTCTCACTTCCAATTTAGAGCTCTCCAAACACACAACACGATGGCTATCACAGAAAAAATCATCAGCCTCTGGGGTTTTTTTTAGAATTTCCTGAGTAGTAGCCAACTCCTTTAAAATTAAGCTCTCAAAGCCACGATTCACTCAGGGTAGCAAAGCACCCAGCACAAGTCAGAGCTGTCCCTAAACACTGACCAGCATAAAGACCTTGCAGAGAGACAGTTTAGAAAGAACTCACATAGGAATACAAACAAAATACTGTCTTGCCTGCTTCTAACTTTACACTGAAATAAGCCACTCAAAGCCAAACTAACCTGTGTTTAAAGCTTAAGGTGATTTTAGCTGAACTTAAAGAAGTCAAAAAGCTGATTACAATTATTTTATCTACACTGATTTCAACTGCACAAGAGTATAATATTTGCCTTGCTCTCTGTTAACATTTTACATCACAACTCTTAAGTATGTTCTTAGTTTGTAACACACTTGGAACATTTAAAACTATCTAAAACGAACAACGGTACTTAGTTTAAAGTCCCTCTCTTATTGTGAGAGCAGGCTTCAATTCCAGATCTGGTCTCAGCAATATTCCACCCAGGCAAACCTCCACGGCCGAGACCTAAGCAATAAGTACTTGGGGAAGCACGGCCTGTCACTCGGCACTGTAACATCCAGGGACATTCCAGCAGCTGCTCCTGATTCTTACTCCAGTGCAAGACGCGGGCCACAATTTGCTGTCACGTTTTAGGCATCTAATAAATGGAAAGAATTCCTTGGTATTACCAAAAGCCGAAGTGCAAACAAAGAGCTTGTCATGGGACAAGCACAGCAGAGGGCAGCTCCAAGAGCTGGGACTGCAAACGGATACGGCACCAAAAAAAGGCACGGGCACAGCCCCTGGTATCCCAAATAATTAACAATTATTTCTATTTCCATCTAAAGAGTTTTATCCTCATGTCATTCGTAATCCTCAATGCAAACTACTGTTAGTTTTTGGAAAGTGCTGTAACCTGACGTCTGCTCGGTGTTCCCGCTCTCCACAGGCACGGAGCACACAGCTATAACTCGGAGCTGTAATTTGGGCACAGTGGAACCAAACCAGCCCCGGCACTGTGCTGTCAGTGCCGCCACACTGCAGGCATTTACTTCTTGCAAAGCCAGGTGAGTAACCCCGCGCTGATATACCGGGAGCGCAGGGCTAAGGAATATGTGGTGGGAAAAGCCCGGCTGAAGGGGAAAGAGCCAAGCTCGGGTTTCAAGGTTATTTAAGAATACGAATTTACCCAGTCCAGGCCCACGTGGCTCCCGCAATCTCCCCACGACTCTGAGTCACTGCAGCTCACCGAGACATTCGCGTTCTCCCAGCCCGGAGGGGACAGGTTCCTCTGCACAGGGATGGCTCCCGATGGCAGCAGGGACCAGCACCGACCCCACGGCACCCGTGCCAATGCCGCTTCCCCGGCGGAGCCGCGCCGGGCCCGACCCCCGGGACACGCTGCCACGGCCCGGCAATCCCTGCGGAGCCCCTCGCATCCCCCTTTCCCCCCGTACCTTTCCAGCTGAGGCGCAGGTTCCACTCGTAGAAGAAGATGAGTTTCCCTTTGCGGCTGTTGCAGGACGCTTCGCCCTCCACGTGTTTGAGGTCGCCGATCTCGCAGCGCCCGGCCTCGCCCTCCACCACCAGCCCCTCCAGCACCTCCTTCAGCTTCCTCTTGGACCAGCTGGTCGCGTCCCGCTCCGTCCTGCCCCGGGAGCGGCGGGGTCAGCGCC
>VZTA01009508.1:76009-141080 GCA_013398855.1 Mohoua ochrocephala
GCCGCATCCCGGCCCTCACCAGTGCCAGTTGTTCACGTTGGTGGCGTCCGCGCGCTCCTCCACGATCCAGCGCGGGTCCCCCTGTCCCCACTTGGCCATGGCGCTGCCCCGGCCCCGCCGCGGCGCCGCCTCCGCCGCCTCCCCCCGCTCCCTCCCGGCCGCTTCCGCCGGCACCGCCAGAAGGTGCCAGAAACTTCCCCGCCCCGCCGGAGGAGGAGGAAGGCGAGGCCCTGCCCTGCCCTTCCTCCCGGCGCGGAGGGCGGAGGGAGCCGGGGCCGCAGCGCCCCGAGGCCCCGGCACCGCTCTGGGTCTCACCGGCCGCTCCTCCGCTCCTGTGCCCAGGAAAAGCCGCTCCGCGGGGCTGCTCCCGGCTCGGGGGGACGGCACCGCCTAACTGGAAAAGAGGAGAGAGGAAAAAAAAAGGAAAACAGGAGAATTAGAAAACAGAGTCTCGTTTTCCAACACTGCGGCGAACACTTCTGCGCAAAAGAACAGAATAATTGATGTCCCGAAATTACGCCATCTGAAGCAATGACAAGGCAACGCCTCTGGAATCGGGTTTATTGTCTTGCCCATTTAACACGTGCCAAAAGAAATTAAATACGCTGTGAGGCAGCGCTGCTGCTGGGGAAGCAACGCTCCAGTACAGCACTGCAGCCCTTCCCGCATATTGCTTGTCCTCTTCCTTATCCATCCTTACGACAGCATCAGAATTAAAATCTGGATAAGATTCCCATATTCTTATTGCTCATTTAATTCTGAGCTGCTCCAGTGAGTCTCATTGTGGTTTTTCTAAAAATTTTCTTCGTCGAGTGTTCTTATCAGAGAGATGCATCATCACCAGGCTGGTCATCTTCAGAATCATCATCTTCAGAATCATCATCACCAGGCTCATCATTTCCAGGCTCAGCGTCCAAAATCACTGCCACCTCTGAAAATTTTACTCCTTTCAGTTCTTTCTCAGGGGCAGGCAATGTGGGAGGATGTGTTAAGGAAAGAGCTGGATTCTGGTTTGTGTCTGTCAGAAAGGAATCCTGCAAAAAAGCGTAACGCAGGTGAGGCAGAAAGCTACAAATGGTTGAGTGGGGACAGATTCTAAGCAGTAGAAATCCTAAAATTGTGTCACTTTAATGTGCACATACACGTTCTGTTTCAGGAGCTAGCAAAGAAAGCATCATTTTTAAGGTTCTAAGTCTTAGGAGCAGCACCTGAGAACCCTTCACTGTACACATTCCATGAAGACAGAAGAGAGTCATCACTTCTGGATCAAACTCCTCCTCCTTCTAGGCAGGGACAAACAGCCCCCTCCTCTAAGACTTTTTTATAGAATCATGGAATGGTTTGGGGTGGAAGAGACCTTAAGAGACTGTCCAGCTCCAAGCCCCCTGCCATGGGCAGGGACACCTTGCACTACACACCAGGTTGCTCCAAGCCCTGTCCAGCCTGGCCTTGAACACTTCCAGGCCTCACTTCACAAGATTTTTTTTTTTTTTAGTTCCATCAGATTTACTTTTTTGATAATTCCTTCAGTTATTTGATGAATAACAATAAAATACTTTTCACTCCATGTTTTGCAACCGAAAAGCTCATTACCTGTTTTGTTGTGAATCCCACAGTGGGCTGGGCCTCCGCATTTCTACTTTCAGCAGCTTTTTCAGGTGCTCCGTTTTGCTCCCTTGCACTCTTGTAATCCAGCAGCACTGTCTCCAGGTAATTGTCTTTTTCAGGGGCCTGAATTTTGTCTTTTTCAGCGTCATCTCCTCTGGTGCCTTCCAGGTTCTCAAATGACATCATCTCAGTTGTCCTGAGAGAGTTAAGAGAATTCACAGCACCTTGAGCTGAGACAAAAATTCAGCCTCTCTACAACCAAGAGCAGCGTGTACACTGCTCTCAAAATCAGTGGGATTTTACCCAGGGGAATGTTAAGTAGCTTCTTGTATCCTGAAGGTTCTTCTCTGCATTAGGATTAACAATTTGCTAAAGAGTAAGTAGGAATTTGCCTTTGATACAAGATTAAAAGGTATTAACTTCCTTCAAGCGTAGAGATTTTTAACTTAGCATTTTAAGGGTCCCAAAAAATGGACCTATAGCCTAGTGAAAGGTCCAAGGAAAATCCTATCGTACCAGAATAAACCAGAACCATGTTTTTTATATCCAATTTTCTATAAATCTGTGATAGCAGCAGTCTACTTACCCATTATTCATGTACTCTGGTTTCTTTAAGATGGTCAAACTTCCATTTTTGTCAACTGCCCACGGGTTATCAATGCCCTCCATAATTTCAACTTTCTTAACCAAATCCTGTTTCCTATGCTTTCTGAAAATAACACATTAAAATAATAATAATATATTAAAATAATTTTTTGAAGATTGGCTTTACAGTTGTTTCAGAAACAGAAGGTGAATTATTTGTGTCACAAGTTTAATACACAACATTTATTTTCATTATTATTCTGGGGATTAGTTTGGAGTATTTCCTATTTTTCCATAATGGTAGCAGTGTAAAAGTTTGCTTCCCTTCTGCGAATTCTTTGTTTTCCTCCACCACGTGGCCCTGCTGCCACTGAAGTTAAGCAGCAAAACCTCCCTTGATTTCATCATTTATGGGGTTGGAAGAGACTCATGTACCCCCCTCCTAAACTCAAAATTCCTGCTGTTCACATTTCTCTGATTTAAAAGTGTTTATTTCTGCTTTTGCCATGTGACAAACACAAGAAACAACTTTCAGTTGTGTGTGGTGCATCCAGCAAAGCAAATCTCGGGCAACGCTCCCTGCAAATGCCAGCGATTAATCAGACAAATATTTTCCGAGTTGACATTTAATTAAACCAATCAGCTGTGAATCTGAATGACACTGTTAAGGCAAACCCTGGGTACCTTTTCCTCCTCTGATCCAGCAGGACGTAGGCCAGGAAGGCGATGAAGGTGCCGGCGAGCAGGACCCCGAGCACGATCGCGGCCACGAGCTCCGGGGAGGTCGGGGCTCCAGGAGCCTCCCCGATGGCAGCACTGACAGATGCTGAAAATACCTTCTCCAGTTCCACCTCAATGTCACCCTTCTGCTCCCTCAGTTTTCTGAGGATACAAGTATAAAATGGGCGTCATTTACCAGACCTTCATTTTGGCTGGAGGAGTAGTGAACAAAATGCAGAATATCCCTCCCTCGTCTGCCAAGACCTTTTCTGAGGATTCAGACTCCTCGTGTCTTTCACTCAGGGAAAGCTCTGTTTTCCAGCAACCAGCCCTGGTGCTTGTGACCTAAAATGCTGCAAAGCTTGGACAGCTGCACTAGATCCACATCACTGTCAGGTTACCAAAGAAATGTAAAATACACCTAAAGTGTGAGTTTTTAATCAACATTCCGCCACTCTGAACTCAATATACATTTTAATTATATTCTTTCTGCTTCAGCTTTTTTTTTCTTATACTGACTTTTAAATCTATTTTGCACGATGAAACAGCCTTATTTGTGTTTTTGGCAAACTCTGAAAATTAGCTTTCAGTAAATAGTGAATAAGCTTTCTGAATTCTAAAAGAATCCTGTCTGCATAAACCCCAGCACCCAGAGGGCAGACTGTGCCATACAGACCTTTTTACATCTTCTGCAGGTACTTCCTGGTGGGCCTCATCAAAAGCAATGAATTTTACTTGGGTTTCATCAGCGCTGCTCCTTGCTTTCCTTTCAATCTCCTCGGAATAAATATCAACAATGTATACACTCCATCCAAGTTTATCTTCCAGGACCCTGACATCATATGAAAAAACCATTTTTAATTAACTGGGCAATGACAGATTCTTTTACTCTGGAAATTAAATAAAGTACTGTTTAATTCAACATTTGGCAGCTATTAATTGATACTAATAAAAATACCTTGGCAGGTATTTTAACCTAAGCATGTAAAAATGCAGGATTATCATCAGCAAAGGAATTAAGGTATTTGCCCAAAACTGTTGGGTGATTGAGTAGCAGAGGAAAACAATATCTGTAGATTACTATAAACAGTAAAGGTGGGGAGGAGGGAAATTTAGTCTCATAATCCTCATTGTTTTCTCCTCTTTTTCCAGAGATTTTCATGCTGGATTGGACCAGTGGGCCAGTGAATCCATCATTCTGGTAGCAATCAGCACCAGCTGCTTCCAAGAAAGTTTTCCATTTAATTTTTACCAGCAAGTGCCATAATAGCAGCAACACCACAAACTCATTTTTCCCACCTTCAGGGTGATTTCCCTTCACAAGCACAGGACTCCATCTTTCCAATATAAATAGATGTTTATGTATGGCCAAACAAGAGACCTTCCATCTTTGTTAACATGCCAAAAAGGCCCAATTATGGTTTTAATTGTAGGGTGGCCATCACACATCATGGCTAATCCCCTGTTCCTGCAGGGCTGGGATGTCCTGGACAAGCTCTGCTGCTGTGCCATGAGGGGGGATTTTCACCTGTAGCAATGGTGAGTTTGGTTTGTGGTGTCTGTCCTGTGTCTCCTGTGTTTTATCTTGCTGTCCATGAAAACCTTTATCCCAGGCAGTTAAAAATGACACAAACATTGAGGTGGGAAGAGACCTCTTGAAACTGTCCAGTCCAATGAATCTCTTTGAGATTTGTCAGCTTCAGGCCAAAAACTTATGAGGCAAAAATTGGTGGATTCCTGTGAATTCCCTCCAATTATTCTGAGCTACATCACACTGAAAGCCTGGCTTTTCCTGGGCCCTGGCTGTATCAGCTCCCTGTAGGCTGTCAGACCCCTATCCCAAAAGGACTCTAAATTTATCATTAGATATTATACCAGAATAAACTTCATGGCTTCAAAAATACCTTTGTACTTCAGCACTGTTTCTTTCCACAACATTGATCTTCTGGTTAAGCACCAGCGTCACAATGTTGCTGCTGGAACTGGAATCAACAGTTACCTAATAAAGAATCACATGTAAGATTTTCTAAAGCATTTGTACCTCTCGGAGATTGATCAAAAAAACCCTCAAACAAGCAACCCACTAAACAATAACAAAAACCCTCTGATATAAAATAACTGTCCTCCAAAAATCAGTTTGTGTGCCAACATAGTCTTGTATGTCAAAGAAAATGGCAACATCTTAATTGCAGTATGTAAATACTCGTGTATCTGACAGCCCTGCTGACAGTGTTAAGTAATTTTTTGGTTTTGCCATTACCAAACTTAGCCCTTCTTGTTTACAATTTTGACATGGAAATCAATCAGGATTATACATAAAAATCATCCTTACACTGACTGCTGTCCGGGCTGTGAGTCTTCTTGTGCCTTGGTCTGCAGCTTGGACTTCCAGATTAAATGTTCCAGTCTTTCCTGCTACAGAAACTGTGAAAATCTGCCCTGTGTTTTCATTGATGTCAAATTCGTCGGTTTGGCCTCTCACTAAGCTGTACAGCAGAAGTCCATTGTCTCCTGAATCTGGATCTGTGGCCTGGGTTTAAAAAAGGTGATTTGTGACACTCAGCTTGTGGCTTTTGGGCTGCACTTTGCTCTTCAACCCATAAACTCAGCTCTCAAGAGCAGATTTAAGAGCTCCTTTAATCCAGTGAAGGAAACCCAGAGCTTTACCAGGATTTCTGTCCTCGTGAAGAGCGCAGGGAATACTCTACCTGGACTGTAATGACAGGGTATTTGTAGGGCACAGAGTTGGGAATGCGGGCAGAGTAGGAGCTGCTGGAAAACACGGGCTCTTCGTTCACATCCTGCACGGAGATGGTCAGCATGGCCACGTTCTCAGCAAACAGGCCTGGGAAAAACACAAGTGAACAACCTTGAGCGTCAGCTTTTCGCCTTTCCTGTGAAACTTCACAAGTTAAAGAGAATCGCAACTCCTGTGTGGGTTGCAAGCGCAAAACACGCGGCCACTGCTCCCCTGGAATGTCATTCCAAGCCAAAAGTTACCTGAACGCTGGCCTCCTGCAGCAGAGGAGACTTTTTCGTTGGCTTGAATTAAAATCACATACTGAGAAACTTCCTCATAGTCCAAATTAACTGCTGTTCTCAGCTCACCACTTTCAGGATCCAGTCTAAAGTGACCTGAAAGGAAAAACATGCACTGTTACAGCTGCCATTTCACTTGTACCCCTCCTACCTCTCGTGTCTTGGTTGCTCTTGGGATGTTCCCATGGATCCTCTGCTCTGAACAATGTGAAGTTCAACACTTCCACTGGCCAAGCAGCAAAGGCATCACAGCTGGGTTCCTATCCCACACCAAACAGCTCTTAAGCATGTAAAGGAACAATATAGGTGAAAAATAATTTCACGTTATTTCACAAAAAAGAATTGCAGCTTCTCCTTGCACAACTCCATTTTTTCATGTATTTCCAAGTTTTCTCTCTCAGTTTCTACATAATTCCTTTGTTGTGGGCCAAATGGAGCCTGGGCACAGCTGCAAGAGCTGCAGGAGGGTCGATGCCTTAACATGAGTGCAAGGAAATGATGGTCTAAAAGTGACTGGCAGGGAGGAAGCTGCTTGTTTACAGCACTTGCTATTTTGGCTCCCCCAGTCTCTAAATTATCCTAGCTTAAGATTAAAAGAACCCATTTCCTAGCAAGTTACCACCCTTTCTAAAGCCAAAGATCAGCAAAGTTAATGCTGAAAAGCTCTGAAAGAAATTCTCCTTTTTGTAAAAAAAAAGTGTATCTATTCTCTCCATCTCCTCACTTATGCACAGCAGCACCTGCCACGCAAAAAGACAGGTTGTGATGTTCTCTGGGCTATTTTAACTCCTTAGGGGAAGAGTACTCACCTCTTTCATTGCCAGATACAACAGTGTAATCAATAGGTTTGCCTGAAGTTTCCACCGCAGCAAAATCATAAATTAAATAATCCACTCCCGTGTTCTCCGAAACAGAAACGCTAATGCAGAAAATCAAGGATAAATCATAATGTTAAATGTGCCAACAGTTGTTGCCTGGGCAGGCTTTCAAATTTAACTCTTTAAAAAAGAGAGTTCTCCATGGAAAATCTTGCCCCCACCCCCCAGCTGTTTGCTGGATCTGCCCAGCTTTCAGAGTGCAGAGCAAACCCTGGTTTTCCAGCCAGATTTTGGGTCACCCTTGAGTAAAACCTAAGGAAGAATGTTTTATAGTGTGCAGGGGGGAAAGGGACAAAGAGTCTGGCTTATAAAAGCTGCAAAGCAGAGAAATAAAAGGCAATGCCTCAATTCGCATTCACAGAACCCCCAGCACAGCAGAATTTCCTACGTTTTGCTTCAATAAACCCCAAAACCGATGTCCTTTCTTCTGCATGGAAAAACATGAAAATGACCTCCAACTTTGCTATGTTTTGCACTACCTGGTGAACACATCCCAGTTATGTAACTTAATGTGAAAGCCTCACCTGATCTCACTTTTGTTAAAGCGAGGAACGAATGGACGGTTGTCAAACACGTTCAGAGCAACCACAGCAGTGCCATTTAAAGGAGGAGAGCCTTTGTCCTTTGCCATCACTGTTAAATGCATCTCTCCAGACCTAGACAGGTTTCCAGTTGTAATTATCTTCCCCTCACTCACATCCTCTATCAGGAAGAACGGGCTCACGTTGGGATCCGGGAGGATGTAATACTCAATAAGGCCGTTTTGCCCCTGCCGTGAAAGGAACACAATTTCATGGAGCTGGGAGTGTGTGTGGAAGGGTAGGGTAAACACTGAAACAAGAGATCCAAAAAACATCTAGTGAAATTATTTTGAAAATAGCGATTTTGGTAGGGTTTTTTTGCTTTTAAGAATGAAAACTTGGGGTTAGCTATGGTAGGATGGGTGCCAATTAAAACAAAACAAAACAAAACAAAACACAAAGCAGGAGAAAATACACAATGACTTGGTCATTGACACAGTAAAAACGTGGCAAAAAGGTCTCTAATGAACATAAGTTAGATGTGTAGAGGGGTGGTCAGAGTAGTGAGGGTGGCACAGGGAGGACAAGTGCCACTCTGCACAGCTGAAGGAGGAGTTTCATGGGGGTCTCAATGCACATCTCCCACTGTTCAGCAATTTTCAAAGGCAATTGCACTTTTTATACAGAATCATTGAAAAGGCTGATTAGAAAAGGGCTGTTAGATGATTTGCAGCAATGTACCACAGCTGCAGCTATTCTAACCAAAATTATGCGTGAAGAAACAGGAAGGCACCTGCTACACCTATTTTGTTGTCACTTTGAGATGTTTCATCTTGTAAATGATATAATTACTAGTGATGTTGTCATGGTGATGAGGTTGACTGCTGGATATCCCTGCCAGTGCCTGGGTACTGTTTGATGGGTGTAGTACAGATATATCAAGCAAAATTATGTTTAAAGATGGGGACAGAGAGAATGAGCTGGGGTGCCACACTTCAGAGGAGTTTGGCAAGCAGGCGTTTCCTTGCTCAAACCAGCAGTATGATGTTTAGTTTTTACAGGTTCTTTTACCTCAAAAGTTTAAATAACTTCAGAGACACTAAATTGCTTCAGTCCTTGTGAAGGACTGGTGCAGCTCTGTACAGTAAAGGGAAAAATGAAAAGAAATACAGCTGAGGAAACATGCCCCCAAAGCCAGGCAGTACATCAGGGTCAAGGCAGAGCCAGCAAAACTCCTAATTTCCAATTCCCAGAGCTGGTAGTTAGGCAGGACTCACTTTCTGCTACACTTGGTGCTTCATGCCTAGAGAGTGGGATGTGTGTGTGCTGCAGCCCAGAGCAGTGTCAGGTCCCACGGGAGGAGTTACCTGGTCGCGGTCGGTGGCGCTCACGGCAATGACAGGAGCACCCACGGGATTCACCATGTTTATGGAAGCGGAATAGGAGCTCTGGGCGAACACCGGGGCATTGTCATTCACATCAATCACTGCAACACTGACGTGGGTGCTGGTCTAGAAAACAAAGTGGTGCCGTGCATTTTAGAGTGTTGAGAATCTCTTCTGTAGCATTGGTTTTTCCTTACTTGCACATACAGCAAAAAAGTATAAATCAGGCTTTGAAAACGCTGCAGTAGAATGTTGTTTGGGTTTGATTTAGTGAACTCAACATCAGAGATCACGACAGGATTTTAACAGGAGAGGAGAGGCAGGAATTCAATGTTGCAGTAGGATTCTACTTCTTGAAAGGTGTCTGAATGAGTAAGAACAGGATATGTTTAGGAGACCAACATGTCCTACATGCAAATTAAGGAAGCCCCACACGTTCTGGTTCTGTTAAAGAAGTGTCTAATATCTTTTCAAATAAAAGAAATACAGCAGAACTAGAACAATCTGCTGAAAATGCTTCTTCTCCCACAAAATACTATCACATCACTTAATAGTTCTAACAGCAGCAGGCAAACTCATGTTCCCCAGCACAGGTCAGTCAGCAAACAATTCAGAGTCAAAGCCTACCTTGCATAATTTTGAAGTATTTCACATAATTAAAGTATACTGCTACTCATGTGGCTAAAGGCTGTAGAAGTCTGACCCTAAACATGATGAGCTGACTCATTTATTCCACACAGTGAGTGTCTGGGATAGATCTCCCTCCCAACAGTTCAAAATCCACTCTGAAGGGTCGCTGTTCATTACAGTAATGGTCTCTTACCTGGTGGAAAGGGGCAGATTTATTGTTGACTGCAGTCACTGTAAGGTTGTATTTATTCATGGTTTCGTAGTCTGGAGAGTTCCTTATCTTAATGATGCCCTGTATTTCATCTATTTCAAATATATTTTCTCCATCACCTGAGATAGATTTAAACCAGCATCATCCATTAATACATCTTAGAAGCACATAATTAACTACACTCTTAAATTATATGTTCTTCTGTCCTGAACTCATTAAAACAATTTTTTGAAGTATCAGATAGATAATGTAGAAGGAGAGCAGAAATATTTTGAGTGGATGGGCATTTGAAACATGAGCCAAGAGAATGGGTTAATGAATTTTGCAGGTACATCTGTCACCCTGGTGATGGATAGTTGGAGTTCTGGGGTCAGTCTGTGGAACAAGCTCCTCCAAGTCTGTGTAACTTTTCGAGGCACTTTTGCAGTGTTCTGACCTTGTGTAGGTTCGCTCTCATGTTTGCTGGTTGCAGGAGTTATGAGCACAGTGCTCCTGCCACGACCTCTCAGAGGAGTTGTCTGAATTTATTCTGTCTCTAATGGAGTGGACTGAGTGACCCAGAGATGTAAAGAGAAATCGATGTGGCTGCCAACAGTGACAGTGACTTCTGCTGGTTTTGCTCAGCCTCAAAATTCGTATGTATATTGGAAATAAAGGGCTAAAACCATATAAACTGTATTCACATGGCTCTTGATGGTCCTTACAACTAAACCAACTATTTCAGCTCCTGCAGGCTTTGGTCCAAAGGAGTCTAAATTTGCATCTCTGTTGTGTTCTACAAGGCAGGGATGAATTAGGCCCTTATTCCTCGTTCAGAAAACTCTTTTTTCATCAACATTACTCCTGTTGATTGTGGCTATGGCAGTCAAGTAGCTAAAGATTTTTCATAAAGCTGATTTTTAACAGGATTAAGAATACTATTAAAAGCACAAAAATCTGTAGTATGTGCAAAGTTCCTACTCAGTTGGTTTGAAAATTGTGTGAGCATAAATTAGTAACATTCCAAACCAGGTGAGAGTGAAACCTTCTTGGCTGTCCTGGAGAGAGGTTCGGAAATAACATGGATAATACTATTTATGCTCGGAATTGTATAGACAACAAAGTGACTGTGCAGTGGCAGAATTCCTTGTTACCTGTGAGGTTATATAGAACAAAGGCATTGTCTCCTGTGTCTCTGTCTGATGCTGTGATTTTTCCAACTATGAATCCCACCGGCACGTTTTCACGGACTCTGAAGTCAGGCACTGGATCAAACACAGGTGGCCAGTCATTAACATCAGTGATCTTCACCACAACTGTGCAGTAACCCCTCTTCTTCTCAGGGATTCCATCGTCTTCAGCATAGACCACAACCTGGGAGTTACACAGTTATTGGTAATGAGGAATCAGACAAAGAGGTTCTTGCGTAAGGATTTTAAAAATCTTGGTGAATGTTGAACTTTGAAATATTCTAAGAAATGTAAAGTCCAGTTCTGAATTCACCTCAAAATAATTATTGAAAACTTCAGGAGTATTTGGGTCAATTAAAAAAGTCTTTCTATGTAGAACCAACAAATGCACCAATATTTTGCCTGAAGCAAAATAAGATCAGAAAAAATATCCAGCAGTGGCAACAACAAAAAGATGAACTGAGAATCATATCTGCAAGATCTTGGTCCAGCACAGATTCAAGCAACAAGACAGTACTGAATACGTGAGCTATCACTGTGAAATTAGTGATTCATGTGTTGAAGTGTTTGCAGGGCAGGTGAACAATGACCTGTGCTTGAATTTCATTATAGTCAAAAGGCAGTGGCTTGTTTCAATAATGCCTGACACTGTGAGATGCTCCTGTTCTAAACCAGTGCAGAAAATGTTCAAGCATTATCAAGCTAAACAAAAGCACCAGTGTCACCTGTTTTCCAAGAGAAAGTTGAAGAGTTCTGAATAAAGAAGATTTAAGAAACCTAAAGCAAACCTGATACTCTGTAGGTTCCTCTTCATAGTCAAAGGGGGCAGTGGAATAAAGGATTCCAGTTGTTTCATTTATCCTGAATTTTAGTCCGTGCCCGTTGAGAATGCCGTACGTTAGGAAACCGTTTCTGCCTGTGTCATCGTCCTGAGCTTTCAGCTGCACAATCTGAGCAGCAGGTAAATGCTGTGGAGGAAGAAAGATTGAGGCTCTCAGAGACTGCTTGGCTGCAATTGCTTGAATTATGTGAAAGGGGGGAAAGTTACAGGTATTGCATCCACTCACAGTAGTATAGACACTTTAAAATCAAAATTACAAAACTTGTTCAGCACAGTAAGAGAGTCTCTCGCTTTCTCTAATTTACAGAAAATAACTGTTTTCCTCCCCCCATGTCTCCACCCATAGCTGCAATTTTCAGGAAGAAAAATGATTTCAAACAGCCCAAATGTTAACCTCAAGCATCTGACTTGCTGTTATTTCTGTTTAAGAGCCTTTTCTCCTATGAAACTCAGTGGGCGTTCTTAACTCCAAAATCATGTTTCTTTCTGGACACTATTCAGCTAATAATTACCAAAATAAATAATCTAATTCTTCCTTTTAAACAATGTTATTTGCACCAAGATTGACAGCAGATACCAGCGTTTCACTTGCAGGGCCATTTGAGACCTGATCTGAAGTTATTTGATCCAACAGGGCATCCAGCAATTCCCACTGTGTAAATATTTCACATGGAAATCAATTTTTTAAGGTTGGGAAACGCGATTCTAGTTCTTCTCCACTAAACTAACTGGGAACATTAAAATTAGGCGTAATAAGTGAACCTATATTTAACTCAGTGGTAGAAATGGACTAGATTTTAAGTCAGTTGTGGCAGCTGAGGACCTCAAAGGCAAGGTATGTGCTCTATAAAATATGAACACGATCAATGTGCTGCTTTTTTTAAAAAAACAACCAGCAGTTGAAAGTGTGAAAAGTGTTGCTTGAAAATTGAGGAGTGAAATGTTGAGCAAGATGCTTTTGCATATTTAAATGCTGTGGCTTCTTCTGTAGAGAGCCACAATGTCTGAAAATCTGACTGAAATCTGGCTTGTTCTCTGCTGCTGATCACTTGTGGCAGCAAAATCACAACAGATTGTACATGAGCAAGAGGAGAAGTATTGCTAAATTAGAGACTTTTCCCTGTTACTTCTCTGCATGAAGCTCTCTTAAAAAAGGCCGAGTGAGAGCCTACGAGGTGCCCAGCACGCCCAATAGATGTTGAATGCACCTGAATATTCTCTTTGTAAAAATATTCAAAGTGGAGTGGTAGTTCCTCCTTCATGGAGCCCCTTATTAGAAAAGATTCCTTTTCTCTTCAATTAGTCCACGTTTCCAGATCATTCTTGTTGTGTATTGAGATTTTCAGCTTGAAATAAACCTCAAAACATTGTATGGTAGAACAGAACAGCAAGTCTGCCCAGTTCCAGAAGGTTTACTTGTACAGTCAACAAAAGATTATTTTTATTATTATTATTATTATTTTGAAGACTTCTTTTTGTGATTCAGTTTGGATGACATTTTCTTACCTCTGCCAATGTCTCTTCTAGTAGAGAAGATGGGAAGACTGGAGGGAAATTGTTTTCATCGATGACTTCCACCTTCACTTCAACTTCACTAAATATGGCAGCATTGGATGAGTCTGTTGCTCGTACCTTGAAATTTACTGGAAAATCTTCCACTCCCAGGTTCTTACTTGTTCTTATGATACCACTGGATGAATGGATAATGAAATATCCTGTTTAAAAAAAAAAAAAATCCACCAGAAATTATTCTGGTTATGAAGCTGAAGATATGAATCCTCCAGTGAAAAGTAGGCATTATTTATATTAATATTGTATGTTACAGTATTCTTCAAAGAACAAAATGAAATTCAGCATTTTTACAAGATT
The DNA here is from genome assembly GCA_013398855.1 of Mohoua ochrocephala. Taxonomy (NCBI): domain Eukaryota; kingdom Metazoa; phylum Chordata; class Aves; order Passeriformes; family Acanthizidae; genus Mohoua; species Mohoua ochrocephala. The sequence goes on from VZTA01009508.1 coordinate 89,466, forward strand.
GTCAAGAACATCAGATATATCCAGGTCTGTAATTAACAAAAAGAAATAATTCAGAAGGTCTGATGGGAACCAAAGGGGAGAAAATTCAGTCCACCACTCTCCAGTCAGGTCTTCACCTTCCTCTGAAACAGTCAGAGATTATTTGCTCCTGTTTCAGTTACAAATTTTTTATTTTTTCTTACATTATAATCCTTAATGAAGATGAGGAATTTTGCAACTAACTTCAAGCTCGCAACTTCATACAAAACACTTCACAAAATTGAAGTACAGATTGGCTGTTTGATGATAGATTAAAATCAGCTCTATATTTAGTAAAAAAAGACACGTGACCAAGCACTGATGCACTTGACCACATGTAAACTTACTCTAGGCACTCGCATTTGTTAAGAAAACATTGCTGAGTTAGTTTTTCTAGTAGAAGTTTTTGTGCTATTAGTTATTTTTTCTCCAGCCAGAGTAACTTTATGCCTGACCAGGTACCACCTGATCTTCCTGCAGCAGACACAGCACACAGCTGGTGAAGCCAGCCCTGTATCATGTGGCTTGTGCTGCTCTGACAGAAATTCAGTCACGTGCCCACAACCTGATCCAGATCAGACTGGTACACTGGGTTCATTCCCATCCAGTATTAATGGCCGTGGAACTGAGATAAGAGCCAAAGGAGAGAGAAGAAAGAATCCCAATGCCCGGTGCCGTGCTCGTTGTTTCACTCCTCCTCTTCCCGTTATTCCACATCAAGGGCTCACCTTTCTCATCTCCAGAGGCAATGCTGTAGTTCACAGGGAGCTTGTACAGGGCACTGATCTCTACAACAAACGTATCTGTGGGTGCCTTCTCTGACAGAGGGGCAGGGTGATAGGCTTCTTCCAGGAACACTGGGAAGGAGACGTCCATGGGAGCCACCATGACTGACACCTGCAGGGAAAAGGACATGGCCATGGGAGTTGTTTCCAGCTTTAGCAAAAACTTTCCTACTGAGGTGTGAGACAGCACAAGTCCAGGCCTCGGTCAGCGAGGAAAAGCCTGGGATTGCTGCGTGCTGAGTTTGAAGCTGCCCTGAAAGCAGCAAATATTGGTGGAAAATGCCAGCAGCCTCATCAGTTTAGGTTCACCTGGGTGCTTTGCTAAATGCAGAGGGGGATTCCAGTTCCTCACACGCAGCACATTTCAAAGGACTTGTTTAACTAAGCAGCTCCCAGAGAGATGCACTGAGCTCCACTCTTCCTCTGGGGAGGTATAACCAGAGCAGGAGCTTGCACATACAGTATTTCAGAATTATTATAACTGATTTATAGATTAAGAACAAAAGGTGATAGGTGGTAAATAAATAATGCCTACTGCTTCACAAAAGTAAAGGTAATTTATTTCTAACTGTTGCCAGACAGCTGCTGTCCAGTCCTCTGAAGAATGGTGGCTTGTAAGTCTACATTTTAAGGTTGTTGAAGGCAATTTTCTATGTCTTTATCCATATAGATTTCTAGTTCTTTTTTTAATTCTGCTGTGATATTTAGTGGCAAAAGATCACCAGCAAGTTATAAGCACAGTGTAAAAAAAATTTTTAATCATATTTACATTTCTCACTCTTCTATTTAGAAATTATTTTTTCTTACATTATAGGAAAATAAACAGGAACACTTCATTTGCCATCTCCTGTTTATTTATCACATACTTCCATTACATCCTTTCTGGCTGCCTCGCTCTTTGACCTTGCACAGAAGTCTCCCCTGCTCCAATCCTCCTCCCTCACAGCCTGGAGCTTCCGTCTGTCTTTTCTGAGATGGAATGATCACAACCATTTTGGGTGGCGTGCCAGCAATTGCTAGGGCAGCATAACTCGGGAACTGTTACCTTGTAGCGTGAAGCAGAAATGAATCCCTGACATTCTGATTCCTGGTTTGCATAGTTTTGCCTCATTAACATCCCCTTCCTGGTGCAGTTATGCTCAGTTTAGAATAAAACAATCTGGGCAATGAACTGTGCAGCAAACAGAGTGCGAGGTAGAAATTTAGTACCTTTACAGAGGTTGAAAGAGGAGGCAGACCCGAATCCGTAGCGGTGACATTCAAGGAGTAATACAGGGGAACAGTTTGCTTGGATAAGTCTCTTGTTAACCTGAGTTCTCCTGTGGCACTGGAAAGACTGAAGAGGTCTTCTGAGTTTCCACCTGAAAACAGAAAAAGAAGTGTTGGAGAAACAGAGGAGACAAGAGACTGAAGTGTATGCCCAGGACAGAAGAGAGACAGGTTGAAATCCTAATTTGTACATGTGATTTGGAGCAAGACACCTCCTCTAGTGCAACCTCTTGGCTCCAAACATGGCCAGGACTGAATTCAACACAGGTTGTTCAAGGTTTTGATCCATCAGGTGAGAATCTCCAAGGACAGCCTCTCTGAGCAACCTGTTCTGTAATTACTGATCCTCACAGAGGATTTGTTACCCCTTCTATCCAGTCAGAGCCTGCCAGTTCAGTTTATGCCCATTCTCTCTCATTCTGGTGTCAGGCAGCTTGGTTTAGCATCCCAGTAATAAACAGCCCTAAGGGTTTTTTCTAACATACCTGAAATACTGTAGAAAATGCCTTCATCATAACCCTTGCCTTCATCTCTTGCATTGATATCTACTACCAGTGTGCCAGCTGTAGAATTGTCTGGAAGGATCTTGTGGTAGGAGGACTGGTCAAACACGGGTCCTTCTTCATTGACATCTTCCACAGTGACTGAGAAAGGATCATCACATTTGGTGAGTTTTACCTAAATGGTTACAAGTTGGAGTTTTTTTCAGCTAATATAAACCAACACAGCCCCTCTGAATGAGAATGTATCCAGTCATACTGATCAAAAGTAGGGCTGGCCAAAAGCTAGGATACCAATTTCACAGAAATCTTTGTGTCTTTTTTCCCCCAACAGAACGAATTTATTTAATTTTTTTTTAAGGAAACAAAGCAACAGCGATCAAGCTCTGTTATTTTAACAACACTAAAAATCACTGTCAACACTGTCTATATCACCCTAGAAACCGCCCTTCTGTACACAAGCAGAAAAAAACCTGAATTATGTTTTTGGAAACCTTTTCAATCAAAATGTCAATAGGTTCTCAGAAAATAGAAAAAAATTGTGAATATATTGAAGGAAGTAATGACAGTTTGTGTGAAAAAAATCTTCATTTTTAACATGGCAAACTTTTTTTTTAGAAAAATTTCGTCTGGCTATGGTGGAAAGATCACATCATCATTTCTGATAATTGACTCTAGCAGACTGCATTAGTATTGGTTTATGCCTCATAATTACACGTACTGACATATTCCCTAAGGGTAATGAAGGTTCATTTTCTGTGGTGAAGTAGAGCTACCTGTAATGTTTGCTGTGTCCTGGAGAAGTGGCTCTCCAGGATTGAAAGCTTTCAGAACAAACATATACTGGGAATGGCTTTCATAGTCCAGAGGTTGAAGGGTTGCAATATCTCCAGAAAGTTCTCCAACATGAAATGAAGTCGTCTCTCCGGTTATGGCATAATGAATGATGGCATTGTACCCTATATCTTCATCTGTGGCTACTGCACTCAAAATCTAAAATAAAAGGAAAAAAAGTCAGGAACAAAAAGGTTTAGAGCAGAACAAAGAGAGTGGCAAAACATGCACACAAGACTGGTATTGACCCATAGAGTGTTTACTGACTGAATTACTCATTAATTGATAAATGGCACTGCTGGAATTCTGGCACAGCTTGTGGAGGGGCAGTTACAGATTGTCAGGTGATCCCTCTTCCCTTGATTCCTGTAAACCATTAGGTCACATCTGCAAGGCAGATGTGGAGCCAGAAACGGATACACTGGGAGGATGCCCAGGGAAACAGATACACTGGAGGATGCCCAGGGAAGTTGTGATGCCCCACTCCTGGAAGCGTTCAAAGGCCAGGCTGGATGGAGCTCTGAGCAACCTGGTCTAGAGGTTGTCCTCTAGGTCTAAAGGTGTGGGGGGGGTTGGAACGAGATGATCTTTAAGGTCCCTTCCAATCTGAACCACTCCATGATTCCAGGACAGAAAAGATGAAGAGGGATGCTGGATACATGCACAACACCTACAGCACTAAACATCTCTAAAACGTGTTGCCCATAGACCTTGTGGAAACTCCATCTGTGCAGTGTGGCATCATTGCTGGGGACAGGAGGGAAAGGGGGAGCAGCTCTCACTCTTCGTGGGAGTTTTAGCAAAAATCAGTGGGACAGGTACTCCACTGTCAGACAAACCAGACATGCTGTGTGATTTTACAGGCCCCACAAAGCACAAAATTATGTTCAGCAATGCACAGCCACGAGAGATCACCGTCCCTTCCAAGGGCACAGAGAGCAAACAAGCACAGAACAGCCTGTGAATTCCCAGTGCCACGCACCACGTGTGGAGGCTTGTTCTCCCTCACAGTCACCGAGTAGGATTTCTGGGGGAACACTGGTGGGTTGTCATTCACATCTTCCACAGCGATGCTCAGAACTAAGCTTGCAGATTGGGGTGGTTCACCAGAGTCAGTGGCCTGTGAAGGAACAACTTGTCATTAAAAACAGCACTGCTTTGACACAAACTTACTTTGCTGGTTCAATGTTGCTCCGAAAATTGTGAGCTTTTGCCTCTGAAGTCTTCCTGCTGGACCAGTTATCCCCCAGTGACACTTCTCTAGCCCTGTACTTGATTAGTTGCCACATCTTCCTGCAGCTGGTATCCTCACCCCATCACATGCTCTGCCTCATTTCATTAACAATTAATCAAAAGCTCAAGCCTGGATGCAGATCAAACATGCCATGTGACCAGATGTGGCACTGATCAACACAAAACTGATGTACAGATATCTGTGCAGTGGCAGTTAAAAGAATGAGGAAATCCCTTGCGTTTTGAGGGTTTAACGTGCCTAAAAAACAAGTTGAGAAGAGCATCCAGTATGTGGCAAATTCACAGTCAGTTTTACACTGCACAAACATCTTCCATAGAGAATTCTAATCTGTAGGTACATATAAACAATTTTCAATTTGTCTTAAAAAGTGTCCACTTCTATTAACTTGAAATTTTTCAGAAGACACCGCTCAATTTTTAGTATGTTTCCTTTATATCTTCCACAAGTTCTTTGACCTGTAAAAATGTCCTTCAGATATGTTTGTATTCGATGGCCAGTGCTGGAACACTTCTTTATATGCACAATAGTTGATCTGATTAGTAGCAGTAAAAATCGATGAAATCAGTTAGAATAAAGAGATAACCTCACAGATGTTAAATGAAAGTTTATGCTTTTTTTTTTTCCTTGCAAAGTCTCACTTAAAGTATTTTTTAGAAGGTCTAAGGACATATCTTTTGGAAAATGAAAAAAAATAAGGGAAAGGGACAAATTCCATGGGTTGGCAAGGCAGCTGTATGGTCTAAAATGGACCCAGGAATGCTTTGCAGATGTCAGTCAGCTGCTGTGTGACTGTGACCTTTAAAATTTAGGGTTCATAAGTCATTTCACTAATACCAATCTACAGAGCAGAAAACAGAGCTCTGCATACAAAACATAAGGAACAGTCAAAATTCATTCATGAATTCTAATGGAATTCTCTAAGATTAAGTGGTTTTCTTGTGATGATTCAGTGCTCTCTCTTTTTTTAACGTCGAGAATTCTGTGAACTTGTACCAAATTTGTCAACTTACAATTATTTTCAATTCATAACTGTCCATCACTTCTCTGTCTAAGGATTTTTTTGTCATCAGCTTGCCAGTAGAACTGTTAATATGGAATGTTCCAGCAAAATCATCTTGCAGAGAGTAGCTGATAAGTGCATTATCTCCTACATCCAGATCAGTAGCAGAAAATGTGCCCAAGTCTAGACCAGATGCATTCTCAGGAGCTGATAAATTAGTTTGGATCCATGGTGAGAAAACTGGAGGGTTGTCATTGATGTCTTCAACTCTCACAGTTACCTATATTGAAAAAAAAAAAAAAGAAAAAAAAAGAAGGACAAAAAGAGACAAAAATTTGAGCTGTAGAAGCCGTATCCAAAGGAGAATTTTGATTCATTTTAGTCCATGGAAGCCTGTAGGAAAAGAAAAACAACCAGGCAACAAAACCCAAAGGGATACATAACAACTTCAGTGCTTTTCAGCATTTGAGCATTTTCACGACCTCTGCATTTTGAATTTTTTTCTCTTCTCAGCTGCAAGATAACATATATGTGAGATAACATACCCTAACTGGAGGAGATGAGCAGAACTAATAACCTGGGGCTTTTTGGCTCATCTACCTTGTGCACTTGACAGAACTATGCAGAGAACCAGTTTTGGTGTTAATCAGTGTCTCTGGCTATGGGTTGTTCATAAGGAACTCTCAGGGAGTGACACAATCTGTGAAGTTGACAATATCCCCAGATGGTAATATCTCCTCAGGATATAAAACAAGGGAAATTAAATAGAAGGCTCTCAAAGCTTCACATTTGCATGAGAGACAACACTTATCTGGATTTTGCTCGATTGGTAATATTTTTTAAAGATATTTCATATTCCTTGATAAAAACTGTTTTGAAATGCATCTACCATACCAAAGCAACAGCTGTGCTGGGTGGCACCAGAGAATCCACAGCTTCCACGAGGATGCTGTACAGGTCTGCTTCTTCCCGATCCAGCCTGACCAGAGCCACGATGTCTCCTCGGTCACCGATGGAGAACTTGTCCCGGTGGGATTTCAGGGAGTACCCAACTTGCACAGCTATGCTTCCAGTCAGAGCCTTCACAGAGCCCACTGCAGTCCCTGAGGGTTTGTTCTCCTCAATGCTGAACTCGTAGCTGGAGCTCTCAAAAGTCAGTCCAAAGCTGGTGTCATTCACCAGCAAGTAGAGAGTAACAGAGACTGAAGAGAGAAAACAAATTAAAATAGTGAAATCACTGCTAAAATCGTCATGATCCGTGCTCTGTTTCCTTAAGCTCTTGAGGAACCAGCAGAAAATGATAGGAAATATCACATAGGAAAGAGGAATGATAAGAAAAAAGAACTCAGTAGTAATAAGGATTAATAGAACACAATAACAATAATTAATAACACAAAACGTGATGGTTTTTATACCTAATTGATTTTCCAGAATAACCTCACTTCCCTGATTACAGAAGTGTTGCTTCAGTGTGACAGGAGAGCAAGGATCACCAATCTGAAGCTAATGGGATGTGCAGGTGTTTCACACACCTTAAAAATCTGATCCTTAATTGCTTTGTAGGAAGAGAGGAGGGATAGACATAAACCCACGAGTGCAATTTCTGTTGTGGCTACTCATCCTGTCATAAGAAAATCAGTTGTTTCTCCTGTTCACGATAAATCAAAGTTAACCTCCAAAAACCACATGAAAAAGTTACAAAAAATACTACATGATTGAATACTTTTTGAAAGAATAAGCTCAGTTGAGGGTGATTCCCCAGCTTTAGTTTGTTTAAATGTTTCTAATTCTAAGAAGATAAAACTGAAAGAGAAACACGTCTTCAATATTATTTGAGGACATCTTTTTAGAGTGACTGCAACTATGGAGTCCTGGTTTTTGTACCATAAGTACAACTGCAATAAATGAATTTTTTTTTAAAATTATTTCTAACCAGGGTTACTCAAACCAAGTTTTCTCTTAATATGATTGGACTGGAGGAGATCAAAAGGTAAAACGCAAATATTCAGCATTGTTGAAATGTAACATGCTTTTTTTCCCTAAATTCAGTTTGACTTGACAGCAATGGGATTCATTTCAAATTTAAATGTTTGCAAGTGTTAGGTTTATGTGGGAAAAGAAAAGAAAAAAGGGTAAAAGATGGTTTACCATTTGAGGAAAGCTGAGGAACTCCGTGATCAGTAGCAACTACTGTCAGTGTGACAACTGTGTCAGCTGTGATGTGGTCCAGGTTGCTGCTGAGGGTGATTTCTCCAGTGCCATTATTTATATGGAAATCATCGGAATGGTTCATGAGGCTGATTAAAGAGCAATCAGGAGAGCATTCATATTAATGACCTTGGAAGCACCATCTACTTACTGCTACCTCTGTAAGGAGCACTGCAGCAGACAATATTTGCCTATTTATAAAGAACAGCTTTTAATTGCTGTCTTTAGCCTAAAATATATTGGCCTTTTACTTCCAAGTAAGGCTTCCATCATGAAAATGTACAGCATTCACGCCTTCAGTTCCCATTACACCCCAAGGCTTTGATGTTCCTCCTAGGAGAAGGCAGATCTTGCACACTCAGCTGCATATTCAGCAGTAGGAGAAACCCAAGTGACATTCATCTGAAGACCTGCTAATTCCTGGTGTTTCATGAACCCTCACAGATAACTGGATTGCTCACAAGTGATGTGTTTTAGGTGGAATGCCATCTCATAGTTAGAAATAACCTCTTTCAAGGCAGTAGTTTTAAACATCCACAAGTTTACTGCTCATTCATCTGTCTTTCTCAATCTATGCTTTTCACGTCAAGGTATCCTGGTATTTTCCATGATATAGGGCTCAGAGAAATACCTTTCTCCACTGACTTTTCTATGCATAGTGCATTGAAGAAGTTAATTTCTTATCTCCTCCTCCCAGCAAACAGAAGATACGTAAAAAGAGACAGCGATTCATTTACTTCCTACCCAGAAACTCCAATGTATTATTCAGAATTCCAGAAATTCAAACCAATCCTGGCTATGGGTTTTTGTTGCCAGTTTATCATTTGGTTGTGCCTTTTCTTATGGCATAGTCATGATTTGATAAGCCCTACAACACCCAGTAATGACTGTCCTCCTTCCTAAGTATAGAAATCATAACCAGTTATAGCACTTGTAAAGTATTTACGAAGAGATCTTATCCTTCTTAAGATCAATAAAAATACTTTTCTGTTTCTCTCACAACAGGTACTTACAAACGTCACAGAAATGTACCTGTATGAAATGACAGCGTTGTTCCCAAGGTCGAGGTCTGTGGCAGACACCGACAGGACAAACTGTCCTTCCTTTGCCGTTGCCACATGGACGCTGGCCGAGTACTGTGCCCTTGTGAACTGAGGAGGGTTGTCATTCACATCTAACACCTGAATGCTGACGTGTGTGAAGTTCTGGGGTGTGGCAGGAGAAAAGCATGGGTCAGAAAGTGCACGGGCACTTAAGTGTACAAATAAAAGGGAGTTCAGATAAAGCGTAACTCGCTACTCCTTACCTGCCTCGAAGGCACGCCGTTGTCAGAGGCCACCAGGAGCAGCTCGTACTTCTCTTTGCTTTCTCGGTCTACAGAGCCAGTAACCACGATGGTTCCATCCTAGAGGAGGCACTGGTTCAATGCACAGATCATTTCGAGAGCTCTTGTACACTGAATTCTCAAAAGGGACGAGGGATTGAAATAATCTACTCTCCTTTGGACTAGTTCACATTCCAAGCGACACCTGACCAGGAACATCTTAGTTTTTGAATATCAACATGTATTTCCAACCTGCAGGGCGCGTGCTGGTTTGGATGTGTACCAGAATGGTATTGCCCACTCTTTTTTACCTAATGTATCTTACTATGCCAAGTCACTTCGTGAACAGCTGCATCTAAACATTGTTTTCAGCATACCCAAACCCTTACCTGCTGGATGCTGTATGGATTATCCCCATCCTCAGCTGACAAGTAATAAGTGATTCGTGCGTTCTCTCCCTCATCCAAATCGGTAGCAGCCACCTGTCCAACTCTAGTGGGATTATCCAACCTGTATTCCCCTTCCAGAGCCTCGAAACTGTATGGCTGATTCTGAAACTCAGGGTTGTTATCATTGACATCCAGAACAGTGATGTGGAACAAGGCACTTGAATTAAGCCCATTTGTTACATTATCAACTGCCCATACCTGACAAAGTAAGAAAAAAAATGGAATTTTAGTTGACTGCATTGTTGTTTTAACCACTGATAAAGAAATAAAAAGGCATTCAAGGGAAGGAAGTAGAGATGAGCCAAAGCTGCAGAGTCTCTCTCCAAATTTACTTGTAAAGTGAATCCAGATGTAGTCTCCCTGTCCAGTTCTGTGTCATTCCTTAATGAAAGTGTTCCAGGGATATCCACAGTAAATGAAGTGCTGTTGTGAATAAAGTATCCCTGAGAAAAGCCAGCCTAAAAAGAAAACATTGTTCCTGTAAGTTTAAAATTATTAAGATTTCAGTTCAAAAACTAATCTTATTAATACTAATACCTGACGTTTTTATAAGACTTCTCATTCCAGAAGTACAAGTGATTTGCCAGGTTTAATAAATGAAATCCTGCACCCTGAGCTATTGGAATAATACACTTCTTTGGCAAACTGGGGTATGTGGAAGCATTTATGGGCTTCCCTATTTGGGTCCTATGCATTCTCTTTCCCCAAAGCTCTCCAAGATTTATCCCCATGATGGAAAGGGCAGCAAAACAGAGTTCAGTGGAGTACGAACTGAGTGTTTATGCTGCTTTAAAACTGACATGAGCAAGAGTAATGTTGCAAATTAGAAATCTCTTCCTCCAAAGCATCTCCCCAGTGCCACAGCTACATGCGAAATGTCTTTATAAAGCAAGGGGAGAAAGAAACCACTTGTTCTAAAGCAGAGAGAAATGTTGTAATTTCCTATCACAGAAGAAACAACTCTATCAGGGCTACAAATTGCCTCTCTCTCTGACTAAGCTGAGACTAAAGGCAAGTTTACCAAGTTTAGTTTACCGAGCAATATTCAGTCAGAAACTATCATTTTGCCATAAGAAGCAATTAGAGAGAATTTAAAAAAAAAATCTGTTCTCTGTCTGGTGTGATGCATTCATCTCCTATGCACATGCACAGAAGCAAACAACACTTCCTGTCCTGGGTCACATATACAGTGGGAGAGAAGCTCTCCCCATCTTCTCTGATCTAGCCAGTGAACTATTTTGTACAAGGTCTTAACTTCCTTGGTTAGGGAAGTTTTATTGCTGGCTCCAGAGAAAGCAAGACAAAGTTTTCATGACCCAAAACATACTTAACGCCCACCATTTAAGAAATCTCATTTTGCCCATCTACTACTATGCCTTTTAGAGAAAAACGTGTCATTTTGATTTATCGGGATGAGATTAATTTGGTACCTACCTCGTCCTTGTCAGCAACACTGAATGTGTAGACAGGACTCCCCTTCTGATGGTTTTCAAACACAAACACATCGTAAGCTGCCTGACTGAATTCTGGTGGGTTATCATTGACATCTTGTACACGAACGACTACAAGTGATTCATTGCTGAGACTTGGCTGACCGCCATCTGATGCCTGCACTTTCACTTCAAATTCCTTTACGGTCTCATAATCCAGCTGCTGGTTCAGGCTGAGCTGGCCCGTGCTCGAGTCGACAAGGAACACCAGGGAGGAGTTTTGAGGTCGCTGGTCGACAATTTGGTACGTCACAAGGGCGTTGGCCCCAGCATCCTCATCAGCAGCAGACAGTGTCAGCAGGGCACTGCCCAGCTCTTGGTCTTCAGGGACCTCCACCTCATACCTGCTCGATGAGAAGACCGGGGAGTTGTCGTTCACGTCATCGACGACGACGGTCAGGTTGAGCGCCGTAGATCGCGCGGGTTGGCCTTGGTCGCTGGCAATCACTGTTAAGTTATAGAAGCCTTGTTCTTCTCTGTCCAGCACCTTTTCCAGCACAATGAATCCTGAGCTGTCAATATCCATTTTTCCTTCTCCACCCTTCAGAGTGAAAACCACTAATCCGTTAAAGCCGTCATCCGCATCCGTGGCTGACAGGCCGGTGACCTTGGTTCCCACCGTCTCGTTCTCCGGAATGGCAACGGTGGTGTTGGTTGTACCAAACACAGGGCTGTTATCATTGACATCTGTGACTCTGACAAACACCATGGCATAGTCAGTGGTGTTTCCATCTGACAGGGAAATATTGAAAGTGTAATTTTTCTGGGATTCGTAGTCCAGTTCGGTTTTTGTTGAGATGACTCCCTTGTCGTCGATGGCAAATGGAGCAGATTCCATCAGCACTTGAAACTCAACTGGTATATGGGGATTTAAAGCCTCGTACTCTACCTGTGTAAGATACAGCAAATTATCAATAAATGAATTAAAACACATAAACCGCTGTCTGAAAAAAGAATGGCCGTTTTAACTATGTCCAAACTCATTTTATGGTTGATACTGTGGCTTGATTTTTACTTCTTTTAACAAATTTTCATTCAGATACTTGTTAACTTCACAGATTCGTTAAAAGAAGTAAAGATCAAGCCTCAATAGACGTAAAAATGCAGAGAGGATTGCCCTTTATTGAAATGTGAATATATATAACACGTAATAAAATAACAGACTGCACTTTAACCTTTGGTTCTGCCTTTCTTTATATGAAAAAAGGGGGAAAATTAACTCAAGATGTCTATAAATCACAACACTAAAACACACTGCCTTCTCACTGCTTTGACAGGAGGCCTCCCACGTGTGTTCAGACCTTCATCCAAGAAGAAGCTATCGTGGTGCATTCTGGTGCTCTGCTTGTCTGAGCATTCTTTTGATCAAAATGAAGAGCACGTTCTAGGGCCTTCTTTGAAAATGCCTTTATGACATTTCTCTGATGGGAATTCTCATATCATGTCACAGGGTTTTACACTTATCACCAAGAGATGAGGGAATATTGCCTATCCCAAGCTTTGAGCCACTAAACCCTTTGGAGGGTGTCCAAAGTCAACAGAGGGCTACACACCAAAGTTTACTTTCTCGGGCAGTTCTGGGCTTCATTTTGTTTAATTTGGGGGGTTGCTTTTGGTTTCTTTTTGATGTTAAATGGTAGCAGGTGCTGTTTAAAGTTTGCAAAGGTTTAACTGGAGGCAAAACCCACTTTGGTGATAAACTTCATCTGAGGGATGTGTACTCAGTACTGCATGTGAAGCTTGATATGTAGAACACCACAGTATCTAGTTTTCCATAACTCAAGGAGATACGGATATTTAGAGCACATCTATTACAGGATTTTCTTAGAGCTGCCCTGTCCTATATAGAGATAGAATAAAGTTCTTCTTACTTGTGCTACTTCAACAGGAGCAGCCAGCTCTTCTTCCACAGACACATTGTATGTTTTCCGAGTAAACTGTGGTCTGGAATCTCCAGCTGCAAAGATTTCTACCGGCACTGATGAACTTCTTGGAACTGTCCCACCTGCAAGCAAAAGGAAACAATTTCCCAGCAGATGCACAAAATACCTACAAAATACTCCCCCCCAAAAACACACTTTCCTATGGGTATTCCCTTTTTAAAAATGTTTAATCCTTAGTGCTACTGTTATGGTACTGCCTCAGAGGTCCTCACCAAGACCACAGACAAAGGATGGACTGAGGAATCCACCCCCTATTTTTTGTACCCATATTTCCCCCCCAGTAGCCATTTTATCCACGTGACCCTAAATTTGAAGACACAGAGCTCATATTGACCAAATCATGGAAAAATCACAAGGCAGAAAACCACTTTGTGTTCTCATTATACCAGGAGTGGGATGCCCTTTTTGCTAGGTTACATTTATTTCTGCAATTATTCAGGTCATGAATGTTCACTGAATTCTCTGCTATTCTTTTAAATCAAAGAAACCCCCAACAACTCTGGCTAAGAAAATGCTGTTTATGCTGGTCATCCTAAAAATGGATTTGGCATCTCCAGTTTACCCACACGGATGTGCAAATAAAGACCAAATTACTCAGCGCATTTTACTTTCCTTTTACTCCTTATTGACTGATGAGTGAGTTATAAATTTCTGACTTCTGCCTGAATTTCTGTTTCCTTTGCTGTGCAACACCAGTCCGTAAGTTAAAGGAAGATGTGATTATATATATAAATGCTATTTCACATGTTCTTCCCACAGCCATAAAGAAAACAGATTTGATATAACACCATCAGCAGGAACAGTTTTACCAGAGATGCAGCAATTACTTTGGATAGATAAGAGAGTTTCTTCTTATCTTCAACAAACAAGAGCAGATAAAACATATGCTATTATTCAAACAAAGCCTGTGAACCTATTTGACAGCTTTCCTTCAAGTAAAAAACCAAACAAAACCAAAACTCATCACCAGGAATAGCTGTGTTGACCAGTACTAAAATCCTGTCTTACCATCAGTAGCTGTTACCCACAAGACAAACTTCTTAAGCTGGTTGATTCCTAATGGGATTACTGTTCTTAAACTGATTTGTCCTGTGGATGTATCCAATTCAAAGTGCCCATCTTCATTGCCACCAGCTAAGATGAAGCTTATCTCTCCATTTATACCATCATCCGGATCATCAGCGGCAACCTGGAGAATAAAAAATTCTTTTACTCTACTTTCTGTGCTTTCTATCAAATTTTCTCCCATTTTAGATATGCACAAAAATCAGGTAAATATAGCTGCAGTTAAATTTGGCTGTACCTTTGACTGTCCACTTCCTGTATAATTGCTGTGTTAAACCTCAGTAACAAAGTTTGCTTTCGGATGCACACACAATATCATTCCAGCAGCACCAGCAAAATCCTGCTCCTGTGGAACTCGTGTGAATTACACCAAGTTTGTATCTCAGAGAACAGGATTTCCTAACTATTCGAAAGGCACTGGAGGCAGATGGTTCAAGAGATTTCATCAGGAGCCATGAAATCTGCACATCTGGGTATGGGCATTGATAGCGGCTCCCTGTAGATCTCAACTCCTATTTCCTGTTTTATTTGGTTAACTGGCTTAATGTGTTAGGAAAAGTATATTGTATCTAAAAGGTGTGCCCAATGCTCCAGCATTCAGCAGCGTTTCAAAGATGTTGTGCCATTATTTGAGTTCCTGGACTCTAACACCATTCAGTTTTTATTAAACATTTTACAACAACTTAATTCAAGAATCTTATTTTCTGTCACGTACTTGTGGAATTCAGGCTGGTGCACAGTACCAGAATAAAAATCCTTTATAATTTATTCCCTGATCTAGGATATGATTAGAGTATCCAGGACACTGTGATTATGGAATATCAATAGCTTTGAAATGAAAGGTGGATTGTTTCTGAACTGAGAGGAGTTCAAAAAAGATTCCCCTACTCAACAGAACTGCTACACAAGTTGAAGCAAGGACTCATGCACGCATTCAACACAAAAACGTCACTTTTGCTTAGTATTTCTAGTACCTGAAGAATGGCCATTCCCGCAGTCATGTTGAGGAAGATATCTTGTCTGTATGGTGTGTTTCTAAAGGTTGGGCTGTTGTCATTCTCATCCAGCAGCACTATGTTGATAGGAGAGCTCACCTCTTTGTTAGGTGGCAGATGGTCTCTAGCAGTGACCTGCAAAAACGATGCCGTGAAAAGACTCTGCTGTTCAAATGCATGTTCTGTAAGTAGTAAAAAGGATGATTGAGAATTACGAGCTGAGTAAACTGTATCAGCAGTGGTATTTCCCTCCAGATAACTTTGATGTCAAAGTCTGGATTTGATTCTTCAATTCAGCTGCTGATCCATACCAAAGGTTCGGCCTCCTGCCAGGACAGATCGGGTCTCACCTGCTGGCCTCAGGTTACCTTGGAAAGGAGCAGGCTTATTTTTAATACCTGGAGGTGAATAGAGGGTACTCTCTCCCTATCCAGCAGCGTGGAGTTCCTCACAGTTAGGATCCCAGCTGGACTTAGCTGGAAGGGACTGTCATCTGGAGTGAGAGTGAGTGTTCCCTGGAAGCCTCCCTGCAAACAGGAAAGATAGTTGTTATTAGATAGGGCAATCACTGAGCTACTCCCTTAGGATGCTTTCTTCTTCTTCTTTTCCTCCTGGAGGAGATTAAATTTTCTTGTTCAACTGCGATGACAGTTCCAAAAAACCAAAATTAAAACAAGAGAGAGAAGAAAAACAACATGGACGAAATAACGTGCAGGCTGAGAATAACTTGCAGCTTTGTACTTCTGCACTTCCAGATTTGGGACTTTTTGCAAACCAGAAGAGTTCCAAAGACAGCCAAAATTTGTTCTTTGTCTGCAGTACTCTACCCCTTAAAGAAGTGAAATTAAGTTTGCTTTGCTTAAGAATATTTAAGTAGTCAGAAAAAAAATAATTCTATTCACAATAGCTGTAAAACAAAAATGCATTTTATATTATATTTCAGAAGTGCAGTATTTGTAGCAGCCATAAAAACACTGTCCTTTTACCTCATCTTTGTCAGTAGCTGTTATTTGAAGCACTTCCATCCCATTTGGGGAATTTTCTAGAAGTGAGACATCATAACTTGCTTGTGACAGTACTGGATCGTTGTCATTCTCATCTCCAATGGTAACCAGAACTACTGCATCAGCTGTTTTGAAAACCTTGTCTTGCTGAGCTGCCTAGAAAACAGAGTTTATAGCTGTAAATTCCATGCCCTGATAACAACAAGCTTAACACAAGGACATGACAACTGCATATTCGTAATTAATTTTTCCTTTAGTTTGATTTTTAAATGGCAGGATGGAGCCTTGATACCAATTACTATGAGAAATACTGTTAACAGCAACTGGGATTTACATATTATTTTCTGAGATTTGAGACTAAAATGCCAAAACAATCTCTACCTGAATGCCCACCACAAGATTTGGACATATTTCTCTGTCAATTGAGGTCTTGACTTCCAACACTCCAGCGTCATTGATTGAAAAGTTGTTGTTATAGGCTGGGGGGTTCACTGAAAAGCAACAAATTGGGAAGGGTTAATGAGAAGTCTGATCTGTCCTTTGTATGAGTGGTAACTTCTCAGCCATAGCAAAAAGGAACAGACATTTCACATAAAAGACTGTTTTTCAAACACTCTGTCCTCAAAACAATTCCTAGGAAATTCACTCACACTTCAAGGGTCTCAAATAAAGCATTTCATAAACTTTTGACAATTCCTTCTGAAGGAGGAAAAGCTCCTGATGGAATTATCTCTCTAGATGGTCCTGAGTGGAAATTTTTTGATCAAATTGAAGCCTCTAGACTGGCTTACACTTGAAATCAGGAATTGATTTTTGTTCATTGGAAGGAGGGTAAGAACATCTAAACATTTTAGAAGTAGCTGGACCCTGCAATAACGACTGAGATGAGGCTGATTTAGCTCGTGGAGCAGCACTGCAGTGAAGCCATGTGCACTTCAAGACACCTGAATGAATTCTGCACTTCCTTATCATTGTCTCCAGTAATAGGTAAATGAATCATCATTAATTACTGTGTCAAAGTCTAGAAGAAAATAAAGGCTCTTACCTAGTTTGATGCTGTAAATTATTTTTTCCTTTATACCTTTGTCTCCATCTTGAGCCAAGATCTTCTCTGGGAGAATAGCCAGAGGACCCACCTAGAAAAGATGCGTTAACCTGATTAACTTGAAAAAAAACACACACTAACTTAAAATCTTTCATGAGATAAGCCTCAGTTTTGATTAAAGAAACAAGAAACATGTATTTAATCAATGTGATCGGGAAAAAATTATTTCTTTGCCATATGTGCTTTACAGAGGAAAATTATGACCAAGATACTTGATGGATTCACTGTGTTAAGGCTGCAGTCACAGATGGAATTTGTGGTAAGCACACTGAATATTTCAGTTCCCTTCCTCTCCTAGAAGACAACACACAAGTCTATACTGCAGCCCTGATAAAAACAGTAATTTAAAAGATAAAAATGTTTTAGGAAGAGCTAAAATTATTCCTTTCTCTAGAATTAAAGATGAACTTCTAACAAAAGGGACACTGGAGGTGTAACTCTAAAAGTAAATGTGGTTTAAAATACGTTAACATGAAGACAATGACATGGAAATAGGGATAATAGTTAACCTTTTTAATTTTAGTGGATTACTTTGATAATACTATACTGTTATTGTTTTTTTCTTAATACACACAGAAACCTGAGTCAAAGATATTCCACCAAGAAATCTCTACTCCATATAGAAAGAAAAAGTTACACAAGTAGTATAGACCATGGATTGCCATTCAGATCCTTATTTTTGCTTATTTGCTGATTGTAATGCAGTATGAAGGAATTACACTACTTAAAACTAATTAATTTCAGGACTGATAGACAGCCAGTTGCCCTTTGAATTTAACATAAAAAGCCCTGTTAGAACAGGAATTTTGGGGTTTTTTTCCTTTTCTTTCTTTTTTTTTTCTCCTTTTAACTTTTTTTTTCCCCAAAACACAAAATAATCTGTTTCTATCACAGGAAATTCTATGCTCCATCTGATACATGGCCTGCTTATCTGGCAGTTGGAGGTCTACAGCTGATATCTTTTTCACCGGTCAGCACAGAGCAAAGCAGCTCCATCCATCTTAAGCTGCTCAGGGAGGAAGAACCCTTGGAAGAAAAGCACCATGGATAGGGATAACCCATTTACAGCAGCATTCAGCAAAGAGCTTTTACCTGGTTTTCATTGATAGTTCCAGTGTACACGGATTGACTGAAATAGGGGTTCAATGTATCATAATCTTGCACATTAATTATTAATGATGCAGTGTCGCTCTGGTTTCCAAATTTTTCCTGCATTCCAAGGGAAAGAAGAAAATAAGAACCACTGTTGTGAAAAAAAAACGTGTCTCAGTGGAAAATACAGCAGAATATTATTACATCTATTTTGCAGCATTCTTAACCTGAGAACTCTCAGCCTGTCAGATTGTTCCATTTCTGGAAATCCGGTTCTAGGAATAAAACTATCAACAGGTAATCTCTCTTTAGTCACTCATTTTCTATCAGGCACGTAGAATATAGTAATAGAACATTTGCTACAGCTGTGCTATTTGCTAGAGACCACAATAATCCTAGCAAAACTACGTCTTTTTAGTTCTAAAAGGAAATGAAGGCAAATACATCTTCAAATTTCAAAAAAGACAAACAAAAAACCTGGTAAGGCACAGCAAAAATATGAGAGACCTGCCAGAATGAATAGGTGAATATGTGTTACAATAGTGGAGAATGAATATGTACAATGTTTATACTTGGAGAAATACAGGAAGAAACTTGGGCTGGTATTTGAGAGGAAACAAACAATGGCTCAAATATTAAGAATGTGCTACTTTGTCTTCACTATGTGCCAAGTTGCAGACACAACTTTTGGGTTGGGAACTCCCAAAGTTGTAAATTTGTAGAAACTGGGATGCTGTAAGACAAAGGAACTATCATTGTAGAACTACTGTGGGTCTCATTCTTTTTTTAATTTGTATCGTACCTTTGCTTGGACTGTTAAATTGAAAAAGTTGACCTCGTTGTAATCCAGTGGTTTTTTCACCATGATGTTTCCATCTCCTTCCCTTATAGAAAAGTAATCAGAGTTTGGGCCCTATTAAATGAATAAATCAAATATTTTTTATGATTGGTGATGAAATACATTTTCTTTTCTCTTTTTTTCACCTTTATTATTGGACTATTTTTCATAAAGGTGCAGGAATGTCTCAACCACCACCAATGGAAAGAAAAAGGCTGATCCTCCTCCACACATTCTACTGCCTCTCCCGTGAGTGCCAATAGAATTTCCATCTGGTTTATCTTATCCTATGGCACACAGGGGAATGGCATCAGCTTCCCTTCACCAACTATAAAAGGAGCAGAGACAGCAAGCTCAGATGTGAAGATTTCAGCTGCAGATATCTAAATTTAGTTGAAATAATCTTACTCCAGTTGGCTTGAGGACTGGAGACCAACAGCAAATCAAATATAAACTTTAAAAAGAGGGGAAGCAGCTCTCCCTCCTGCTACTACAAAGGACCACTGAGTTCCTTAGCTGTAGCTGAGGAGTGCCATAAACCGTTCCACAAAAGTTAAGAACCAAGATTCAGGCCTCACTGCCTGCCAGACTGATCCTGTGATATGATTTAAAAGGTCTCTTGGATGTTTTGCAGGTTTTTAATCTCCACAGTGCAAGGGAGCACACTGGGATCAGGTCCCGGGCTATGGATCTATGAAATTCAAACTGGTGTTCACAGTTCCCAACTAACAAAGGGCACTCACCCACAGACTGTAAGTAAGGAGGCTGAATTCTGGTGAATAGTCCTCATCCTTAGCTTCCACTTTTACAACCGTGGAATTAATTTCAGCTACCTAAGAGGAAATAAAGATCATCAAATGCTCAGTCACAAGCCCCTTTCCATATCCTTCCTAATTTGGGGCAGGAAAGTTGTGCCACCTGCTTAGCAAATCACTTCCCATTGCTAATTTTGGCTGGGAATGTTTCTCCATCACCCTGCTCCCCCAGCTGTAGGTGCAGCCCAGCCTCTCTTTTCCACACCCACAGGAAGGAGCAGGGAAGTCCCACAAGGGTGCATATGTAAAGAACTCATCTCAGTGCAATCGCATTAGAACCTCCCCAAAAAGTAATTAAAAAATATCCCAGGGAAAAAGTATCAGTGTTTGCCATAACCCACCTCTGACACTGAAGCACTGTAATTAGCTTGTTGAAATTCTGGAGCATTGTCGTTTACATCTATTAATTCTACGTTCCGTCCATTCTCTATCTCCTCAATCTTTGTAGTGGAAGAAATGACAACAGTGAGGTGGCAGCATTCTGCTAACATTTAATTTCATATAAAATGAGATCCTCAGAGAGACACCCTTTCATTAAACTACCATGTAGAATTAAGGAATAGAGAGAATTAGACTACCATTTAACTTTTTAAAATTTACCTTAGTTTTCTGTTTTTCTTAGTGTTTTTCTGAGCAAATTATCTTCTGCAAGGTACTCTGAACTGCCTGCATCATAGCTTTCAATTGAATAGTATTGCAGAAAATAATCACTTGCATTAAATTAGACAATAAATACAGTTGATGAAGCATGGTTTGTACTTACTGCTCCAATCCTTCGGCAAACAATAGCATACCAGATCATTTTACCCTACAATTGAACAAACAAGCCAATAAATAATATAATCGATGAACTAATGATACGATTATCAAAGATCATTTTTGCCAAAATTATACAAAATTACTTCTAGTACTTGAATCCTCAGGTGTGCTGTACCAAAACACTCTGCTTAAAATTAACACACTGTAATTACTTTGCTATATATTATAAAGTTTATTTGACTGCCATTCATTTACTACTGATACCCACCTACCCAGATCCCCCCATCCCCCTGTATCTGACTGCTCTCCTCAACAAAAAGTTGACAGAGAATAGAGGAGAAGAGGTGCAAGAAGCGTAAAAAGCATTTTAATCCATTTGAGAAATATCCAAGTGAGAAATGCAAATGTAAAAAAATCTTAAGTACATTTTCATCCATTACAAACGTTGAATGTAACAGTGTTTTTCACAATATGCCTGGTCCAGGTCCGTCAAGTACAGTGCTACTCTGAGGTGGCAGTGTCCAAAACACAAATCTAGTGCTGCTCTGAAATAGCACTTGTATAATAAATTGTCTCTCTTTGCTCTGCAGTACTACACCATGTTCATATTCAGAGGCAACTTCAGCCAGGAAAAAACACTGATATTGCTTTCTAAATTCCTGGCAGTCCTCCAGAGCAAGAACTGCCTAGGAAGAAGGATCTATCCTTTTGTGCATCAAGCAACAGAGGCCCATAAATCCACGTGTGTGAAGTGCTTATGATTAAGGATTACCTTCTACCAAATTACATCTGCTCAATCTCACTTTGATGAAATAATTCATGTTTCTGAGAGGAGAGTTGTGAGACAACTGGCACCTGTCATAATGCATATTTACAGCTCTCAGCACAGTACACGACTAGGAAAGAACCTGTCTGGCTGTCAGATAGCAGGAAAGTTTAGTTATAGGAAACTGAAGACATTTAACAGATATTAGTGAGAGGCAGATACTGAATTCTATTCAGACAAAGCACTTTTTTGAAATACCAACCTGTATTGCAAGACAACGAACAATTAAAATGCATTCTCTTAATGCTATTTTTTTTCACTTGTCAAGAAAACCTTTATCTCTAGGTATTATATGGAGTAAAAATAATACCTCAAGAGCCTCAACATCCAGTGCCTTAAGAGTCCTCACAGTTGCACTGCTAGCTCCAGGCTGATAGTCCAGATCTACGTATTGGAAGTGTTCAGGGAATATATACTCTCGTAATGTCAGATTCACATTGGGTGGGATATCTGTAATCCGTTCTATGTCACCTGGAAGAGAAAATGGAACAAAATTAGATTGCTTCATGGAGAAGAAATCCACGGGTTCATTTCGTAGGTATTGACAACTTCATTACTGGTGATCTCTGGTTACATTTTCTATCATTTTGGCATTTTCAGTCCAACTCTAAGATCTGTTAAAACTCCCTTAAGTACCCTGCACAGGTATATTGATGCGTTTTTAAAACCACATAAACCCACTTTTTCCGATATAGTCACACAATATATCCAGAATTAAAAAGCTTGGCATAATTTACACCTGAATTTCCACCATTTGTTTGAAAACAGCTTTATGCTGCACAACTTTTTTTTCCACATTTACTGTGAAAATGTGATCACAGTCGGCCAATGTCATCAAAATCATCGAGAGCCTGCATGGGATGAGTTTTGGTATTTTCCAAACACAAAGGCCTTTCATATATTTTAGCTGAATCTATCAGGCAGTAGAATCCAGTGTGAATCTGGATTCAGGTGGAGAGTGCGTGGCCTTTCCCTCAAAGTGTTCCTGTTTGTACAGGACACAAACACAAAACACTGCAACCTTCAAATCAATTCTTATGTCATTTTCTACAACCACGCATTTGGGAACTATTCTCCTGAAAATATGAAGACTTGTTATTTGTAATTAACAGGATTCCTGTTAGACTGACTGTCATTTCAGTAGTGAGTGTACTACTTGCTTGGTTAAACACCAAATCTGTTTGAAATGGCATTGGAAATGTATCTTTTTAAACCACCCAGCGTGGTGTTACTGGCAATTTTATTAAATGAAGTTACCTTACTCATGGCCCAGACATTTGTGTTTATGTAATCATACTTATCTTCTCATGGAACGCCTTGTCTGGATTGCAAACCCATAATCCCCTCTCCTTTCCAAAATCTTTCCTGAACAGCCCAACTATTTTCCATCATCTTCAGGAAACTTGCAAGCCATGTCTCTTCCTTATGCACTGGTTTTGTACTCCATCACTAGTTTAGGTTAGGAAATGCTTTCTGTAACAGTCCCATCTCTAATCTCCATGCACAGTCTTGTGGTCTTGGTCTCCAAGAGTTTCAGGAATATAACCTTATCTTCTTCCAGCAGCAGGGAGTGTCTGGAATGCTGTCAGCTACCAGCCCAGAGATACCAGACTTTAATTGTGTGTGAGAAGAAAGTCCAGTGAGTTGACAGCAAGCACAGAACAGCAGGGCTGGGGCTCAGGGGCACAGCTTTGTGTGATATCACCCTGTTGAGTGGAGTGCTGAAAACCTTCCAGGAAAACCAAATCCAGCTTTGCCTGCCATAGGCTGTCCAGTCCTCCCTGCAGAGCTGGATACATTCAGACAAGAAGTATCAAGCAGCTGCCCAGGAAACAGCATTCCCTCCAGAGGGGGAAGCCCAATAAAAAGAAGTAATGGGGAAAAAATTAAAGCTGGTTGTTTCTCTTGCTTATTCATCAGATGTGTCAGCAAGTTCATTCACACATATAATGCACACAGAGGGCCAGGGGTTTTTGCTGGCTGATTAAAAATTAAATGGAATCAGAGTGAAAGGTAGATATCTTCCTTTCTAACTCTGTGCAAGAGTCAGACACAGCAGCTATGTTTCCACAGCTCCAAAAGAAATGTTTCAACAGTGACTGTAAGAAAATCACTGCTCTGGATCATACCTGTGTTCTGTATGTTGTTGAAAGCCAGAAGCAGTGAAGATTGCCTGTGGACAGTCAGCACGAGATCCTAAGGATTATGACATATCCCAAAGGAAAGGCTTTGGCCATAACTTAACACTTTGACTTGTAAGACTGCTGGATATCCATTAGGGACATCAAATACTGGCTAGACAAGGTGAACTGAGAACATTTTCTGTACTCATTTCTTTCCCATTGCCTGATGTGTCTATTCAGACAACGAGATCCTTGGATCAGGGAATTTGGGGTTTATATTTATTTATTCCACTAAGCAGTATGTCATGTAGGCAGCTGCTGCATCCAGCCATGAAGACTATTGTAAATCAATTAATAACACAGACTCATAAAACACACTGACTACGTGAGGCAATAAAGTACTGTGTGCATTTGAGAGGAGATCAGACAATTCTAGCTGAGAATCCTGATTTTACCTGTATATCCATCCAAAAAGCTTGAGATCACCAGTGGCCTGGGTGGTACATCACAGCTGATAGTTGTTATTTCTGAAAAGGAACAGAAAAGTCACGTACAAAGAACACAGAGGGACTGTGTCCAGAAGCAGTACAAGGTAAATAAGCTTAAGCTATGTAAACCTAGATGCACACAAGAGTTCCAATTAAGCTCCAAGACACTTATCATGGTGGCCCCTTGATAAAGGGGTTTAAAGCAATACATGACATGGAGTAGGCAAACATTGGTGTCCTGGACCCAATTTAGGGCTTTACTGCTGGACAAGAATGAGTCACTGCTCAATAGTATCCTGATGAACCATTTGTGGAAATCGTAACCCGAAACTACTCTTGTACCTCGGCCTTGTCATTGTTTTCTGCTGCCAAGACAGCTATAAACACAAAGCTATTCCCCACAGAAATGCTAGTGAGAATCCAGGAGCTTAGGGTGAAGGCACATTGACAGATTTACCTGAAATTACTCTCTTTAAACTTTTAGAGAAGTAGCCCTTTGGGAGTACATTTTCTTTTCATGAGAAGTGGCTTTCCTAAGTGGTTTCTTGCACCTCAGTCACCTCTCTATATTTTCTCTGTGTGACAAAAGTGACGGAGTTTTGGGGTTTTTATCTTTAAGACCTGCAAACTATACACACAGAAATCCAGAAGTCTACCAAAATTATTCCTCCTTCCCTGACTAGAATTCATCAGCAAAGCTGCCAGAGTGCAGTCTATGCTCTTGCGGATACCTGTGCAACTTTTGTGGTCCTATGTGGGTTTGAACCAATGCTAAGAACGTCCCCACTCCTGTCCTTGCCATCCTTATGTATATTCAAGGGGACATTTGGCAAACAAGTAGTGGGCTATTTTTTCCTGGCTAGGTAGATGCCTTCGTGTCTGCATCACTCTATATGATCTCATTTATAAGTGAGCAGTGGGAAGATTTTTACACAAGTCACTGAATAGAATCCTAATGACTATTGCAAGTCAGCAGCTGCTGGTTATGGGTCTAATTCACTACCTCCACCTCTGAGTATGCAAAAGCCTGGGCTCTGGACTAGTGAAAAAGATAAAAAGTTGGCAATTTTCTCTTTCTGGAAGCTTCAATACATCAAACAGAACTTTTGGTGGAGTACTTATCACTGTGAATAGCAGAAGTAACAATGGTAACTACGCCAACCTAATTTAGCTGAGCAGCAGCAGCAGCAAGGAATTCAAATCATTCCAACTTTAAAATTATCCATCCTCAGACAGCTTCAGCCTAGGTATTTAATTTATAGACTGCTGCAGATATAAAATAACCAAACCCCCCAAAGTTAAAGAAAACTTGTAAAAACCCTTGTATATACAAGAGCATGGTTTTCAACTTTCCATCACTCAGTCCCTGAAAGCCCACGGTCCACTTCCAATGGCACAAAGATTGCTTGTTTAGATGTTATTTTATCAGGCGATAAATCAATGTATTTGAAACGTCTAGGTTGGTGATTTATATGAATTTCATAAATTTAATTTTGCTCCATTTCAATAAAAGCAGTAAAACACTCAGGCATTTATAAACGTAACAATACTCACTTTGTGCATCGAGACAGAGGAACGTAACCCAGCCGACCAAAGCCAAAACCAGAGCTCTGGAAAGAGCCATGAGCACTGCAGGAAAAATATCCAACTCAAGGCAAAACCAGACGGTTGTTTCTCATATAGAATACTTGCAAAGAATCATTTCGTTTGCCATATCATAGGTTAGTTATTATCCTGACAAACGCTTCACCGAGAACAAGGCAAAAAGACTGGAATAAGCCTCTGAGAACAACCCACATTTATATAACGTGCTTATCATTTTCAGCTGGTGAGATCAAAGTCCCTTTGGGCAATAAAAAATAAAGCAACAAGGAAATTCACATTTCTGCTGTACACAAAATGTGACAAGTGCATTTTTATTTTAACATTCAAACCAGACATGAGAATAAATTAGCAAGATGTCCCGGCCAATATGAGAGAAATGTACATATTTTCCAGGAAAGAAAATTAATGGGGTGTTAAAAGGCAAAGGGACCAGCATTGCCCCTTTTGATCTCGTAATGAGGGCGGAGTATTTTCACATAACTCCGTTCCACAAGGAATAAATACAGAATTCCTATTTGAAAACTGGTTACTATCTGATGTGACGAAAGCAGACACCCCTGAAGCATGTCTAGTATTTTACAGATACTATACACTGAAAATAAGTTCAGCAGGCAGCTAAAACATTTTGCTTCAATGAAGTTACCTTAAAAAAAAAAAATCCCCAAACCACCAATATTTTAAGCTCGTAGAGAACTTCAAAGACTACAAATGATGGAAACAAACTACATGATTGAATGTATCACTTGCAGGTAAATATACCTTTAATCGGAAGGAGCAACTGATTACACAGCAAGGAAACTGCTGCCAGCCCAAGGTCTTTTTGTGATTGTGCCAGCTTGTTTAGTCACCGTGGATACTAAAGTAATTACTGCAGGTTGAACGAGAACACAAAATACAATAAAAATTGCATATAACAACCAAAAATAGAATTACCATTGTGCTGTCCTAGCCTTGAATAATTGAAATGTGGGAGCAACTCAAGCAGAAGCTGTTAAATAAATACTAAAAAGTTCAAGCATGGGCACCATGTTTTTTGAACAAAGACTGCATGCAGCAGTGATTATGCCTTCAGTGGTGTTATTTTTTTGCTGGTGCCAATCTCAGGTGGGTAATTTTCCTCCCTGAGCTGATTGTTCCCCATGTCCGTGATGGCAAGTTTATATGGCAAAATAGGAAGGAAGGTCTGTGCACAAAATGCCTCTTGTGAAGAAGAAAAAGGCAAAAAAAGCTCCCTTACCTTGTTCACCAAACACCTTTGGGCTATCACAGCCAGGCCAGAGCCTACATAATCTGATATTTGTACCAAAACGTTCTAGCCACCAATCCTCTTGACCACTGGAAATATTCATGTGCTGGAAGCCTTAATCCACTAATAAAGACCTACTTTTGGATATCCCAAACCAGAGGGAAGGCAATGCAGCCTCAGTGTGCTCTGGGAGCTCTGTCAGCAAGAGGCTTCCCAGAGAGCTGGAAGCTCAGCCATGAGAGGTGGCACGAGACCTTAGAGGATGAAACTCCACAGCAAGACCTCCCCCATTATCCACAGGGAAGCAGCCCAAAAGCTGAAGGAAGAAGGCCTCTAGTGTACACAAACCCCTAGAGGCAGGTGTAGAATGAAAACTGCTGCTGAGATGCAGCACAACTCTGTTAGTTCTCTCTTTGGAAGCTGCAACACTGGTTTTGCTGTGAGGGTCTTGGTCCAAAACAACAGCAGCACCTCCCAAAAATCAGCATTCGATGCCCCTATGATTCCCAAAGTAGAGGAGCTCACAGTTCTGTTAAACTTTGCCAGTTGCTGTAGCCTTGCAATGAGCTGATGGATCCTTCAGCCTCCACCACTGTGCTGCTCCAAGACAGGATGAGACATTGACCTCAGGGACACATCCATTCCATGCTGTCACTTGACCTCAAGCCTGGAAAAGCCCTTGGCTGCTTTTATTTATGGATACAGCCAGGAATGGATTCCGCAGTGAATCTATTCCTATGACAAGATACATTTAGCATGGGTCAAGTCTTCTTCACCTACTCAAAAATGGGACTCGATCTTGGAGGCCTTTTCCAACCTAAAGGATTCTGTGATTCTGTAATTATTAAGAAATAGAGAAAGAAGCTCAGAACACAGTAGTACTGTGTTTGTTAGTTTTCACTGAGCTGCAGGAGGAATCTCTGCAGGCTCTGTGTGTGCTGCTCTCTTGGACATCAGTAATAACTCAAGGTGTTCCATTGGCCTAGAGTGGGGAGGGCGGTGCCTAAATGGAAGCAGAAACTTCATGGAGTGGCTCAAGCAAGTGTCTGATGCACAGGAGCAGTTTCCCAACACAATCCCATATGTCTGAGCACTCAACAAGAACAAGAAACAACAATTTTTTAAAAATTGATTCCCTTCTGGCCAAGAGAAGGTGTTACTCACATCAAACATGCCCACGTTATTCATAGACTGGGGCAACCATATGTCCACACACTTCTCCTAACACGACATCTTTTTCCCTCGGAGCCATCACTGCATTTAAAATTCTGTCCCTTCCTCCAAGATTTCTGGGCATCCAGGAAACAGACACAGCCCCAGAGCGCAGTAAATTCATTTATAGCCACGTGTGACAGCAGGATGTACACTGCAGCCTTCCCAATAAACCAACCGTACAAATACAGGACATCCAAGACATCCATATAGCAATTCCTGGAAACAGAATCATGGAAACTAATCGCATCCACAGATTTAACAGATTGTACCATTTAAACAATCTGCACTGTGGCAGTGCAAAGCAAAGTTAAATGTCTTTTTTAAACATAGCTTAGTCTGACATTTTGCATACTTGGGTCAGTTGTAGGGCAGCTCACTCAGGAATTTTTAATCCAGCTTCAAAACTTGATACAGCTAAAAATTCTTTTAAGTTCTTGTAGGTTTAGAGTAGCTCTGCATTTAATGATATCCTGTTCTTGACAGATAAAAAGCCTGTATGAGGATGCTGCAATTTAATCACAAATACACATGCGTGATTGAGACCATCGAACAACATTTGTGCACATACTTAGTTCTTAAAAGCATCTACAAAAAACTCACACACTTCTTAAATTAATAATGTTTATTTCCATTAAACCAAGACAAATTTTCAAAATTAATACAAGATAAAAATTCAAGGTGGTCGGCATGGGGAAAAAAAGATAAGACTGCACATCATGTATGTTATTTGTATATGCTCAAAAATATTTTTGAGTAAAACAATACTGGCACGTAGAACTGGCACTTTCCCACAGAACAAAACCAGCAGAATTTTCCTTTCCCTTCTAGTCAGTAGTTCTATGAAAACTAAACACACACACACATGCAGCCTGCAACTTCCATAGCCAGGTTTACCATGGGAATTTGGAACAATCCTCTATCAGAAGCCACAAAATTGTAGCAAAACATTTTTTCTACTCCATTTTCATACCTGATGGATTTTATAATACTTTCAACAATCAGTTTTCCAATATTGACTACCAGTGCTTCAAACTGCATTAGTACTTGCAAACAGGCCTGATGCATTCACAAAACCTTATTTATTTGATACAGATTAAAGCACTCCTGCAAAGTTACCGCTCCTGCCCGAAATCAAAGCCACTGAAAACCAATTTTGCTTTTTGGTTTCACTGGGCTCCAAATTTGCTACAGCATTGGACAAAACACACAAGTAACACTGATTTTTAATTGTTTCAGTAAAAATCTTCCACCTTGACAGCAGTATTTTCAAGTATTGCTATCCTAGTCTTCTAACACCTACCGAAAATCATCAAGAAACAAGACAAACAAAAAAGTCCAAATGGAGAGAAGAGCATTTAAACAAATCTCCCTCTCCTTATCCCCACCCTGCCCTCCCACCCAGGATTCTTGCTGACTTAATTCCAAACTCACCATTTATTGTACAGCCAGGAGCTGGAATAAGCTTTCCCTGAGCGCTCTTTCTACCTGTTTCAAAAAGTCAGAACGTGTTTCCTTGAATTCAGCCATTATTATTATTATTATTATTGCCATTTTCTTTGCTAATATGCAACATATTTTCTAGGCAAGTTACTTCATTTTGGTAGCCCTGGATTTCTATTGTATTGCTCCAAATACAGAACTTGAAAGTGCATCTGACTTCTAAACAGTATTAATCAGGCAGGTTTCAGGGAGTAACTAGACCCAAAAGATCTACGTGCACAAGCCTTTGCAATGATACATCTCTGCTGAAAGATGCAGAATCAGTAACAGATCTGCTCAGAAATTTAGTGGCATAGCATCAATTAGAACTGCTTTGCATCCTAAGGTTTGGGTTTTAGAAGGGAACGAAGCACTGTCCTGTGCAGGAGGGGTCCAGGAATGGGGATGGGTATAGATTTCACATACAAGAAAAGCAAGTGGTTCACATGCAAGATGCAGTGCTGCACCATCGTGGCACTGAGAGCATCTTTGGAAGTCTAGTCCCTACCTGCCGCCCACCTGCAGAGGAGTGGGAGTTGTGTGATGTACAGAAGGAAGCCTCAGAACTGCATGAAAATTTTGCTTCAACTAGTCTAAGTCACAGGTATTGTCATGGACTTTAAATGCAAATCCCCAGAAGACTGACCTAAAATGTACCATCAAATACAACACAATATAAATACACGAGGAGACTTGGGTTAACGCTGCTGACTGCATTCAGAGTTCAGTAGTCTTGCTTTTTCCTTTTCAGTATTTCTAGCATACCAAAAGGCATATTTGTGTCTTCCCCCATAAATAAAGTTAGTCTGATAATTTAATTTTGTAGATTTATAAAATATTTTCTATGCAACTTAACGCAGTAGCCTAAAAAAAGCAATTAAATTTAAATTTAAGAAATAGTATATTTACAATTAAAATAAGTACAGACCTTATTGGGTTTGCATTCATTTATAGCACAAAATAATTTACAAGGCTTAAAGTAATAAATAAGTCACTGGAAAGCTTTCAGAGATGTGCATTCTCCATATGTCAGAGTGCAGTGGAGTTTTAGGAAGCAGTAATGAGTTCTGGCTAAAGTGTGTCCACGACTCCTTATGTTGGACGGCCTTGACCAAAACGGGCTTTTGACCTGGGTTAAAAGCACATAAGAAACATATTTACATTATTAAGGCAGGGTTGTTTTACATTATTAATGCAGGGTTTTGATGTGTGGGGGTTTTTTTGGTTTTGTTTTACAAGGTGGACAAAGAACAGGTTAAAAATCTTGGCTAACGCTTTTCCGGTTTTCCATAATTTCCCAAAGTTGGAGCTGCAGTGAACCTTCCCCTAGCGTGGCTCCAGGAGCTTCATTCTCCCAGCTCCAGTGTAATTTGACAAAGGGAAGCTTTCACACCTCACATGGCTTAACCTGGTGGAAGCTGATCCACGAGAAGTGTGGGAAATGAGGTGTGGTTTTCTTTAAACACCCACCAACCCCACACACCCAAAATCCAGGAGTTTTTTCTTGCTTTTATTTTAGAATCTTACCTGGGATTCTTCTCAGCATTGCTTTGTCGTGCACTGACCTGTGCTGAGGCTCTTATCTGAGCTTCAAGTCTAGAATAAATGCCTCCTGCATACTGGAATTCAGAAAAAAACAATCAAGTTTTGACATGATTTCAATGTAATCAGTGACTTTCCATAAAAATCACTAATATTCAGCAGAACCTATGGCATACTTTTGTCCATTACCACAGCCCAGCACTGAATTTTTTAACCCCACTCTATTTTCCATGAGCAGTTTTTAGAGGCAGTAAACTTTAAATATTATTTTAAACTATAATCCTCAAAAAATCGTGCTTGGAACAAAATGAAGATGGATAAAATTCATTCTTTAGCTTAAGTATTGAATAAATGCTATTTTGATTTGTGTTTAATATTTTTGTTATCCAAGGCTCACTTCAACTCCGTAAACACTACATTTTGCCAGGACAAATCTTACTTCTTTGCTGTCTTTGGACTTGACTCGATCAAGGTCTCCCAGTCTCATTTTTATTAAGTGCCCTGTGATCTCAGACATTCTTCTCTGATCTGTCAGAAATAAGAAAGGATCTTTAGAAGAGATGTTTTCCTTGCTACTGAATACAAGGAGGATTAGACACAGACTTGTCTGACACTGAATCTGTAATTTTTATCAGTTCATATAAAAATCTTGAACACCCAAGATCCTAAATCCTGATGCTTGATGTAGCCTCAGCAGCCTTGGCAGATACCAGAATCAGCCTGAGGCACTGAGATCAAAATCTCTGGAAACGGTTTTGAGGCAAAGGTTTTCAAAACAGCAAAATTGCACGAGAGTCTCAGGAGAGATTAAAAAAAGGTGGAACAAATTAATACAATTCTGAATATTTTTAGTCAGAGAGACTGGGAAAGAGAGAGAAGTGGATGTTTCTCTGTTTATCTGCACAGACAACAAATGCCACAGGGATGCATGAAGAAATATCTGCATACTTTTATAATCATGAGATGACACAACTGTAATCTCTGTAGGTTATGTGCTGATATTCCCAATAAAGCACATAAAGCACACAAGCACCCCAAACCCCACTGCTGTATCTGAGATTAAATTCACCCTAAAGGTGTGTAACTAGCTACATTTTAAAGAAATTAGCTGAACCATTTTCTTTGCATAATATTAACTTCATGAAGGCTGAACTCATGCAGGAACAGACCATCTTCTCTTTGAGCATCTTGGTTGAATCTCAGGGACCTGGAGGCATCCCATTTGTTCTGCTGCATGCTCACACTGGAAGAAAAAAGGTGCACACACCCTGTTATCAGGAACAGCTTACAGAGAGGGAGATACCCAAATGTGTTCTCAAGGGCTTTGAAAATGACTTACATGAACGGAGATGCATCTCGGGAACTTGACTGTTGAAGAAAGAAAACCACATTAAACATGTTTTAAGGTCAAGTCCAAAACTTAGAGAAAATTCCTCATTATTTAACCCAACCAGAGAGCCTGGATTCACAGCTGTGATTTTACCTTGTCAGATGGCTTCTCCTTTTTCTGAACACTGGGTGAAGAAACCATTTTCTTTGGGTGCCTGTAGGATTTCTTTAATTTCTCCTTTCTCCCTGCTAATGGAAGAAATAGCTACTCATGCCATCACAGACACTTGGAATTTCCCAACTACACAAGAAATTTTTCCCTCTGTTTCTTAACAGAGAGTGTAAATTAACAGGCTATTTTCCTTTTATTAGTGTTGCAGGCACGCTAACACACATTACTCAAATGCTTTTCTATGAAAACTATAGAGAAACTCAAGTATGTGTTTAAAATGCAGAGTGGTTACACATAACAGCAAACATTTTTTACAGTTAAAAATAAGTGCACATACAAGCTACATTTTTGATCATCATAACTCAACAAATAAATTCTAAACAATGTCAGATCAAACAACTTTAAATTTAAATGACAAAAATTCTCTTTCAAAATTGATTTTTTTTAAACAAACTGGTACAATTCCAATCCCTTTGAGTAAAGACAAAAAGAACAAAGAGCTGCCTCTGTTTGAATGAATCATTAGCAGAGTGAAAAGGAGAAGTTGCTTTTTGGCTTTCCATTATCATGTTAAAAAAAGAATAAAAATCCTTTTAGATCATAAGTTTAGCTTCAATGCAGACACAATTTTAGCCACATTAACCAGTCATTCCTCTATGCAATCAAAAGAATATTCTGCAAATTTTTTTTTTGCATGTAAAAGCAATCATGTAATCGCTTCTTTTTCTTCCAACATTTATTACATGAAATTTCATTAATTTCATAGCTGCCTGCAAAATAAGTGCTTGATAATTCCAAGGATTTCTCAGACATGAATAGCTGCAGATTTCCTTGTTTGCCAGTGATTTTTGATGGCACCAAGCAGTGGGGTAATTTGTACCTAACCACAGAAAAACTAGAAATAAAATTCAAGTAACACTGGTTTTTAATTTCAAAACAGCTAATGTTCAAAATATGCTTACAGAGGACTTCTGCCGCCTCAAATCCCTGTCTGATAACTCCAGAGAGTGATGCCTTAGGTTTTGACTTTTATATTTTTCAAACCCTGCGCTGCCTGGTGTGTAACTCTGCAGTTCCTTGTGGCCTGTGAGCTGCTGTTCTCTCCTGCTGGTCAGACACAACAAACCTCTGCAGGTTTCCACTCCAAGGACACCAGGCCCCAAAATCTGTAAACTAAAAGCCTCTAAAGGGGGGCAAACTTGGGGTAATTCCATCATGAACTGAGGTTATAATTGGAGAATGAACCCTGATATGCAAATGAACCAAGCTTATCAAAGTGGGAAGAACCCGTGACCCAGGGTCCATCTGGGGTGTAGCCTCTGGACTGCCCAGGGTGTACCTTTGAAAGCCCTTCAAATAAATCCCTCCTTTTATTCTCTTAATTCTTGTCTCCTCTCTGTGTTTTAGGTGGCCACTTAAGGCAGCAAGAGGAGGACTGTAAAGCCTTGCTGTACCTGGTTTCTTGCACACTTCTTCTTCATCCCCCACTTCATCCTCAGTGACCTCTGAGCCCGTGGTGTACTCCTCCTCTTCAGATAACAGTGACTGCTGTTTCTAACCAACACGAGGAGAGGCCAGAGATTAAAAGTGAGGCTGGGTTTCTATTAAATGATACATTAAATCTGTCTTGCAGGAGGCTGACATCCAACATAGCTCCCTACCTCAGTGAGGTAACAGTAAACAATTCCTAACAGATCAGCACAGAATTATGGAAATGTTCAGCAATGGGAGGTTTACATTGCTGGAATATACACATATACCTAAATTAAATGACAATGAGTGCCTGGTAATGAGAAATGATGAAGCTTAACACTGAATACATGAAGCACCTCAGACCAGCCCACAGAGACAGATACTCAAAACCTTGGATTTTCATTTATGTTTCTGTCAGCCTCAAAAACTCTTAATAACTGATGCATGCAGTGCTAGTGTGGTCTGTTGTCATTCATAAAAACATTTAAAGGAGTTTTTAATTTCTATTAAGGCCAAAATAGTACTTCACACACACTATACCTTCTTGTAAAAACTGCTGCTATACTGCAACTTCCAAATTAAAGCAAAAGCAAGGAAATACATTTTCTGTCTCATTAGTTAGCAAATAATAATCAAAGCTAGTTCTCTGCTAGTACAGAAGACCAAATAGTTAAAATAATAAGTATTTTACTAACCAGCTGCAAAGTCCAGTTCTTCAGAGACAAAAACTGTAGCCACAAAGAGAGAGAAAGGCATGTAAGTCAAAGAGCTAAAAATAATTAGAACAAAAAAGTGAGAGGAATTCTAAAAATAGGAGTGGTATGTTTCAGTACAGCACTCTACACTGGTAACTCCCAGGCCTCCTCCCATCTTGAACTCTCAATTTTGGTGGAATGACTAAACCCAAGCAGGCTGAAAACCACTGACCAATTAAATGCAGTCAATTCGTGTTTTAGTGTGCCTAAGCTTAGCATTAGAAATATTTACAGCGGATTTTTTGATCGAAAATCAGTCCAGGACAGGAGGGAAGTTATGTACCCTGTTGTTATGGAGATTAAATTTGATAGTGGGAGAACTTCTGATACTCTGAAATTCTCATGGAGTCAGCAGCATTGTGCTACCATCAGTACCACTAAGTTATCACAAGTTCCAGAACTTCAGAAACTTATCATTGCATGAAAGTTGTCTCTAAACCAGAAGCATTATCATATCAGTCTCCTTAAATTTGCCTTAGAAAGTATCTCTGTTGACCTGACATATACGCAGTGACATGCACACATCATGGCTGTGGAAAGTAAAATCTTTCACATCTTGAAAGGGGAAAAAACCCCCAAACCAACCAATCTCAACCAAAACACAACCCAAGCTGTTGTTCATCTTTTGTGGACTTGCACCAGTCATGTGGAGAACCCTAAATACATCAGCAGACAAAACCAAGGCAGCAATTACTTCAATATTTGCCACATGATGTATTTTACAGCTTGACTGGATCCTTAAATATCATCACTTTGAGAATGGGGTGGGGAAAGCACCAGACATAAGGAAAATTCCCTCTTGTATATTGAAAAATTTCCAGCAGTCATGGGAAAAGTTTTGCCTTTTCGCCAACCAGGTATTTTGTACCTATCCTAGCCTACAATGCTCAGCCAGTGTGCTTCTTCCTCCAACAATGTATGGGGTTTATTTTTTATTAAAAGGTGTTCAAGAACTTCTTCAAAGAACCCTCATTATTAGAAAAAAGGAAGGAAATGCATCAGCACTCACAGCATTGATTTCTCCAGTTTTGGGGCCCCATGGTGTATTTGGTTCTACAAGCACATCACATTCAAGGCCTTTGTCATCACCAAGCCCAATACCAGAATCACTTAGAGAGAAAAACATAAACCAAAAATAAATATTTCTATTCCACAACTTCAGAATCAGTCTCAATTTACTCAACATGCATCAGTCAGCCACATAACATTTTGATGGCAGTACATTAAAATATGAAGATATGAGTGAATGCTTAAGGAGGTTGAGTGACCAAAAGCCTGCTTGAAAAGTAAAAGGAGAAAGTACTTGTTCTTTGCTTTTCAATTTCCAGGTGAACAACCAAAAATAAGTTACCCTTAGAAAGTCCTATGACTCATTCTGAAATGGGAGAGAACTCAAATACAACAAGCACACGTGTTCACTGTTGAAGGCTAAGTTATTTCAGGAACACAATACAATGTTCTTACCTATTCTCATCCTTAGTGAAAGGAACAACGATAACATCTCTGTGATGCAGCAGATCATTCAAGATCTGAGTCGTCTGAGATGGCAAAGCATCCCCATCTTCACTTTGGGATGGCAAAGCATCCCCATCTTCACTTTCTGGAGGTAACTCCACCACGTGATCCCTCACTTTGCAGCCCTGCAGTACACAGAGACAGAAGATCAAATGTTGGAGTTAATGGGAAGAACTAATTTCAGCAAGTATAATAACAAAAGTTCAAGTTTTTAATTACAATCCTTATTTTGGAAAAAGATCCATTTTCCTAACACACATTTTTTACCCCCCACTACGTGTTATGCTCTTTAAAAAGAGACTTAAAAATACAGGACTTTGTTCCTTCCTTGTGATCAAATGAGACACGCCTCTTCAGAATTCAGGAGAGAATATGCATGTTGAAGTACCTTTGGGAGGGTTGTAGGGTCAAACCGAAGAACTTTTTGGTTACAACAGGGATACACTCCTGTGCCAGTCGAGCCCAGAGCACTTGCTACACCTGGGTAAAGAACTGGCTGCGAATGGTACTGGCAGTGGGAGAATTCAGTGCACAGGAAAGACTACATTAGAAAAAAAGAGAGAGAGAGAGAGAGGTGAGATGACCTGTGGAAGTAAAAATTTTGCACTGTAAAGAATGCGTACCAAGCTTTATTACCACATATTTTCCAAACTGCTTTGATCCCTGCTTCACCCTCCAAAAGTCACCCACCACAAGTCAAAGCGAAATTACACCAACCTGGTTACATCTTGAGCAGGTCAACCAATTGACAGTCCCCCAAAGACGCCAATAAACATCCCGCCAGGACTTCAATTCCTCGTGAAGGCCAATTAAATACTCATGCACTTCCCAGGTTTTGTCTCTGAAAAAGCAAAGCATCAGAGTCATGACTGTGTTTTGATCCTGCTACCAGAACCGTGAGGTGGAGAAAGAGCAGAAAACACACTGGTGAAAAGCCCACAGCAGCTACAACAGGAAGGACACAATGTGAGACAATGGTTATTAAATTCTGAGCATGACAGAAGAGCCTTTGTTCTTTCACAGCATCCTAAACTCACTCAGAACAAAGAATTACAGTTTGATTCATCTCAAGATCCATATACTGCAAATGTATAAGATAAACATCTTCTATGTATCTGCACCACAGCAATAATTACTTAGCTAAGAAATACAGTTGGAAAGCACAAACTCATGCCCTTTGGATGAAGGTACATACCTGACAGTTCTAGTCTTAAAAACACAGGACTTTGTTCATTCCTTGTGATCAAATGAGGCACACCTCTTCAGAATTCAAAAGAGAATAGGCAACTTGCAGAGAGGCATGTTATCTTCAGAAAGAGCAGATAAAACTTCCTCCCAATTTTCAGGCCTGGCCTGGACCATTTTGTTAAAATGTGTGTCTAACCTAGACTAAGTGAGCAGTACTTCCTATTGGAAGTTAGTTCTAGGCACCACCAGAGGACCAATAAATAGAAACCTATTTTTAAATCATTAACAATGGAATTGTATTAGCTCCTGAGCCTGAATTCATTAGAGGCCAGCATCACTTCTCAGTAAACATATTCTGTGTAGCAAAGCATCACAAGTAGCACAAGGCAAATAATTAGAATCTAGATAATCCTCAGAGTAACTTTAAAGCCCTGCACATTTATCTGCTGGGAATTGCAGAGCAGCTACATACACTCAGCCTAAGTGAAGTAATACAACTACTGAATTTTACGTGACTAATCAGCAATGATCTTAAATAGGTCAGGACAGGGGCACAAGATTTGGTTCTACTTAGACTGTGAGACAAAACTTACCCCACACCTTGGAATAACTGGTGGGAGCTGATATGGAACTGTTTGGGCTGTTCTGAACAAAATGGATCTGATGAGAAAGGTCTCCTGCCATTAATCTCCCCCCATCCTCCTTGAAGGGGGCACGTGGGGAGGGAGGGAACTGCAGCTGATCATGGACTGATCTTCATTAACAAGAGAATCCAGCTGTTCACAGCCATGGATCAGACAGACAGAATTCAATTTGGCATTTGTGCCAAACAAATCAGGCTCACATACAGAACAGGTCCTGCAAGCTCCTCTGACAAATACTCCAGGAACAGAACAACAACTGGCAAAGTTTATTTATAGCAGTCTTTAAGCAGGTTGAGCATCTGATTTGACAGTGTAAAGTCAGTCTAGAAAATACTCTTTAGCCTTTCTTTGCTGGCATGGTGGGGTCCATCCTTCACTAACAAACCTTGCAGAAATGCAGCATTTAATTCAATCTGTCATCAACTACATGCATCTTAAAACCATCTGATGAAAGAATTAGCTGAGTATTTTCTATTTAAAGCAGTGCAACCCGAAATAGCCCTCCCAGTAATTGTGGCTGCAGTTTTCCCATTTCCATTCAGCAGCAGCACTGCTGAATGAATTTCAGTAGTACACGATCATAATCACACCCCTCTGCTTGATTTTTTGCTAGGTAATCCAAGGAGTTGAGATGTTTCATACGCTCTTCACATATCTATGACTTAATTTTGTAATCTGTCTGAGTATGCAGTAGTGTTAAAAATCACCCAAAATCACAGAGTTGAAGAAACATTTTATGTATGAATATATATATGTACACATTCACTACCTTATATGAACATAGACAATATTCCCATGTTGATCTATGTTGATTTTTCCTGGTACACAAGGAATTCTCCTTTCAGTTTCTTTAGTTAGCAGCTTTTTACATAAACAACACCTAGATTAAAAAAAAAAAAGATAAGATAAGAGAAAGAAGGAAAGAAAGCACTGGAGTAAGAGCAGGACTTCTAAACACAGGGACTGTCCTTGCTGTTGAAATAGCAATATAAAGAGCCCATACCTGTATAACGTTGCTGCATTTCCTCTAGAATCTGGATTTACATACTCCGGATCAAACAGTCTCTCAATCTTCTTGCAGAAAAGTTTACTATTAATGACAGCAACACAGCTCACCCATTAGAAAACACTGAAAATTGCTTGATGTATAGTGAGATTAATAATTATATTCTCATAAGCAAAGTCACTCTCAGAATCTAGCTTTTAATATCATTTTCCTTTAGGTTATCCTGTTCATCTCCTTTTTAAACAGGCGTGACAAAAGAGATCCTTTGATTTTTTTTCCCCTCTATTATATTGCTTGCTAATATAAACTGCCAGCTTCTACCTCAACTAAAAGACCTTTTATTGGTGAATATTGCTGTGAAATTGCACTTCATTCTAAAATTAAGCCTTCATCCCTACTGACTAGAATCCTCCCTTACTTTCACCTTGCTTGTCTGTCAGTCTGCACTCCAATAATTGGCCCTTATCTTGATACTAAGCTGGAGTTCTGCTGTATGAAAGAGCATTCCAGCACAACTATTCAGCCTCCCAGCCATCCTGAATCCTAAGTCTAAACATCTGAGTTCACAGGATGCTGAAGCCAAACCATTCTCTACCAATTAGGAGCATGTCATCTCATAAAAGGTTTCTCACCCTAATCCCGACTCCCATGTGAGAATTCATGAATAATTTTTCCATGCCATGCTCCTAGTGTGGCCTTTTCTTTTGCTCATTTCCTATAAAAACTCTTCTTTCCCTTTTTGCTCATAATTTTAATATCAAATTCTGGAGTCACACCATTATATTCTGCATTATATATTACATATATTCTCATGTAATGTATTTTTAATTTCAAACTCCACAGTCTTAGCTG
Organism: Mohoua ochrocephala; assembly: GCA_013398855.1. NCBI lineage: Eukaryota > Metazoa > Chordata > Aves > Passeriformes > Acanthizidae > Mohoua > Mohoua ochrocephala. The sequence goes on from VZTA01009508.1 coordinate 129,672, forward strand.
TTATGAAATACGATCCCAAAGCTCAACAGCACTTCAGTGGTGTATTACAGGGCAAAAAAAAAGTTACCTCTTAAATTTGTCTCTTTTGTCCTTCAGCTCTTCCACTTCATTGTGCCTGAAGAGATCAGCAATGTGTGTAACAAGATTAGCGTTGATACAGTTCATGTTACACGGCGTGGCTACAATAGCATTCATATTTTTGTGACAATAGTGAATACATTTTTCTACCTAGGAAAAATAGGAATATGAATGTTAAGGAATTCTAGACAAAAAAAACCCCATATTAATTGCATCAAGATTTTAATTTTTTTTAACATTTTAAACATTTTAACAAAGTCAGCAGCTATTCCTTATACAGATCTGGAAAATCAGATCCTAAATTGCAGAAGTGTCATTCACATAATAAGGATATAAAACAAGCACTCTAGATCAGCCATTTGAAAGCAAATCCAAGATCCCACCATCACATTTAGAAATAGCTTAAGAGTATGTTTTATTGCACTGAGATTCTGCAAATATTTGATTACTGCACTGAATAGAAAAAGGGGTAAAATTCTCAATGTTCTCATTGCAGCACCTGTTCATGTAACAGCCAAAGCACAACAAACAAGCTGTTAAGACACCTGGTAATTAACTGCTTTTTCATGCCAGAAAACCAATCTCTTTCTTAATACTTACTAATGAATCCATCTTCAAAAACTCAGAAGAAATAAGGATTGATATGACATTTGATGGTTCTAAAAGGAAACAGAAAAAAGGTGGGGCTTTTTACATGATTTTTTTTTTTTTGTAATTTCTTATCACCTCTCCCTCTTCATATTTAGCATCTGTGTGAGCTATTTTAGCAATGAACCTGTCATTCCATCTTCTAGTATGCAGAACCTTTTAACCATCTGAAGAAACAAACTTTTGGTTTACCATTTCAGTGGCCAGAGTACAACTATAACAACCTGGAATTTATTAGAATTGGAAAAGGAGGCTTCACAGGGATACAATGACTAAACAATCACACAAGATTAACTTCCATCTGTAGCCATCACACCCAGCTGAGATTTTCTCAACATAACCTTTGCATTGCAAGTTATAAACAAACCAAGAGGATAAAGTCATATTTTAAAAAGTGGTAACAAAGGCTCCTTAAAAAATTAAAAACTTCCCTCACAATCCATAAAGGCAAAGGCTCTTCTACCATTGTATTGGATGGCATTGAAATTGCAGAAAACATTGCAATTGTACCAACAGGGAGCAGAGGAGAAACAAACAAACCAATCATCAGCATTTTAAATCTACCACCCAGAAGAGGTCTGAAGAGTCTTAATTAAAAACTTCACATCCCAAAATATATTAGGGCTTTTTTATTGCTGCAACTTTCAACACGTTTCCTCAAAGCTGTCAGTGCTGGCAAAGCAGACATCTGCTGAAATGACCAGAGGATCTCTGTTGTAACACTTTTCTAACAAATGAGAACAGTCAGAAGCAAACTGACTGGGGCTGAACCACATCAAACCCATTCATCTTCAATTAGTACAGAACATAATGAACCCACAAGAAATGATCCACTTTTACCTAAAGTGGGCATTTCATTAGCCTCAGACTCTTTAGAGTTCCTTTTGACATATCTTATCAGCCAGTCAAAGATGTGAACGTCACAGTGCACGGAAATGTCCACCTCCTCCCAGCGCTGGGCATCCACCGACAGGTACTCAGCAAAGTATTTCATCTCTGAGATCAAAAGGTCTCGAGGACACACAAAATCTTCTTTGAGGTTTTTGGCTTCATCACACACATGGATCACCATATTCGGCCTCAAAAGAAAAAAAAGTCACAAAGCAAATTAGGAGCCTAAGCCAATTAGGACATTCATCTCCAACTCTGGGTCACTCATTGCAACACCGATGTCACCAACAGGGTTTCATTAACAGAGGGAAAACAAATTGCAGTTATTAACTAGTAATAGAAACTATTGTTGGATAGGTGAAGAAGACAGATGCATAGCCCCTACAGATAATCAGAGTGATTTAATTAAGGGACCAGACATAGAAAATTTCTAGCTCTATTCCACAATTTTGTCACCTCTTTGTTATAGGATACAACCTGAATTATATGGAGAACTTATTTGTTCTCCCTTCTTAATTTTCTTGAAAGAATAACCAGATTTAGATGCCTAAGCCACTGAGGCACCACGGACAATAACAGCAATTTTCATCTGTGGAAAGTAAGACTGGTTTATTGTACATTAAAATGTCTATTTCTTAAGAAAAGCTTGAAGCTAGAATCAGTAAATGTTGTCTGTAGAGAGAGATGCTTAGGTTTCAAACAAACATTATTCTATGTGTACTTACACATTATGAAAAACAGGGATGAGATGGAATCAAAGTGACCTGGATGGGGCTATTTGAATTCATGGGAAAATTTTTCACTTACAGCTTTCTTTTCCTGCTTTTACACGGAATAAATCCATGCTCACAGAGTATTTTTTTAAGTGTAGTTGATTATCAATCTTGTTTCATTCCTTTTTAAAATCTGGTATGTATCCCATTCCTGCCCCAGCAGCGATCAATCACCCAGAGGAACACTATGCACAGACTTATATCTTACTGCACACAACACATTCTCAAACCAACTCCTTGCATTTCTGTAGCAATGGAAGGTTTCCAAATTTCTTACAGCATTTATTAGGATGTTTACAGCTGTTTTCTTTCTGGTAGTAGAAAAATATGAGCAATTTAGACATCTTCTTGTTAGTTCTACAATCCCCTAGATAACAAGCACCCAAAGCTTTTCTTACCCCTGGGTTTCGTCAGTGCTTTCTCCACTGTTATGTACAGGACCTGTCTCAGATTCTGAAGAACAACTCCTTGTAGAGGCTGCACTGGGCCGTCCTTCAATGTAAGGAAAAAAGGCTGCATTAGAACAAAAATACCAGAACTTTTGCTCTTCAGCATCTTGGAAATGCAAACTGAAGTATGGCTGTCATGGTGGAGCAATGGCACACAGCTACCAACAAATCTGCTTCCCTAAGGGCTACTGAACAATCCAAATTCCTGCTCTGAGTGCCATGCACTGGGAACTCCCAGCAGCAGCATTGCTGGGCTGCCCAGACACTTGGCTACAAACTCGGATCCCTCCTGGCTCAACACAGAGCATAAGACTCACAGCCTTCAGCACTTCCTTTTGGGAACATGACCCATCCCTTTAGCTCTTCTTTGTCTGCTTTGTGGGATGTGGCTCCTAAGACCCTGCCACATCAAAGCTTCTGCCAGGACATAACTCGAGACCAATCCCACTCCTTACCCATCATGTGCCAGCTTTGGAAATAAGCAGCTTCCAAAGAGAAGTGCCGAAGACTCTTGGGATGCTTCTGTTTCTGCCAAATTTCTCACACACGTGGCTTAAACCAGCTGATCGTGTAAAACAATGTTCAGAGAGAGCAGACCATGAAATTTGCCTGGTCCCAGAGCTACATCACGGAGGTTATTCCAGGAATAAAGGACAGATGCACTTCAAACACCTGATCTTCACAAAGGTACTACAAGCAGTGAAAAGTGGACACAACAACCTCGTGAAGGCCAGGAGCTGAGTCACCAAATCCACTGGGTTCTGGATCAAGGGTTAAAGCAATGAATGTCTTTTCCAACTGTGAATGGATCACTGCAATCTGAAACTTCACTGACCTTGCTTAAAAGTCAGAAAGATCATTGTCTTTTTTAAGCAATGGAAGGGCACATATCTGTCTTCCACCGAAAACCCATAAGGTGGTGATTTTCCATGATTACGCCATTCTCTCAGATTTCTGGGAGTTCCAGAAACATCTTCTCCCTCTTGCGTAACATAAGAGGCTGTACTCTTCTGAAGAAGATTAAGACAGACCTCTTCATTTTATGGCTAAACAACTGCAGCAGACTGACAACAAAAATGATATGGTTCAGAACACAGGAGTTACGCCCTTCAGGAAGGAAAATTACCACACCAGAGGCAGAAGAAACAAAACTCTGCAAAGATGCAGCCCAAGGCCTTGCACAGTTAAGCCTTGGCAAGGCCTTAACAGAGGGAGCACAGTTAAGAGAAGGGGAAGATTCACTGAACAGATTCACTCCCAGTCAAACCTTGGGAAGGGCTGGTGAAGCCACAGCTCTCTGGGCAGCCATCCCACTGCAGGCAGGTGAGGTGGGAGCCCTGGGTTTGGAAATAAAGGTGAGAGTTTTAAAAGGAGGGACTGGGGAAATACATGGCATGAAAGAGTTCTGCCTGCAAATATTAACAAGTTCCTTGTGAACACGGTGAGGTGATTTATTGAAGGCAATAATGCTGACAAGAATATGCAACACGGCCAAATTAATGGGGGCATCTCAACTTCACCATGCATTTCTTCATATCCTTTTTTCCTCCCCTCCAAGGCTTACAGATTGATTAACTTTTGAAACCTTGTAATAAATACTTTGGGTAAAAGGCTATCCTATATGCTTGTTTACTGCCATGAGATGCAATCAGAGGGACTTACCAGCAGTTTGCCTTATAATTAGCAACTATTAAATGAGCTTTTATAACTCAGCCAAAACCAGAACGCAGCTCAGAACGAGTATAGTCTGATTTGCTTTTTCTTGCTGTTACTCATGACTACAAACAAATGCAAACAGGCCCAGAATTCTCGATCCTAACAATAAGCTAATGTGAATAAATCCACTAGGAGGCAATTAATTAAACAAAAAACATTTACAAATAGGATTTTCTCAAATCCCCAATTCTGAAATATAGAAGTACCTCACAAATACCAACAAGGTGAGTTCACCCAAGCCTGTGAGAAAAAAAGATTAATTACCCTAATTTCATATCAACAAATTACACATAAACAGGGCAAATGATTTATCCAAAGTCACAAGGAAAACAGAGAATAATCTCAGGCTAGGATCTTGTCGCAGGAAACGTTACATTAGTGGACTTGAGTGCATTAATAGTCATTACATGTATTACAGTGTTAGAAAGAAAACATGCACTAATTGTCTAAGGAGTTCTAGAAGCAGAGTTAGCTCGTTAACTGCCTACTGGGAAGCCACTAATCCTGTAAACAGGGGCCTGTGGGTGCCAGCAGCATTTATCCCACATCATGCATGGAACCACATAATTGAAAGCTGATGGGAAGCACTTTCAGTCTTGACGCTCCACATACAATTTTCCAACAGCATCCCTTGATTAGAGTTATTAAAACCGCTTTGTTCAAAGTTCAAACAGCTGCTTTTCTGCTGCAAAGCTGCAGTGAAGGACATTTTAACAGAGAACATGTTGTTTAAACATGTCACTGTCATCTTAATTTTTAACACAGAAACTATTATTCATCACTGAAGCAAATTTCTCATACAATGCATTTACCATGTCCTACAGTCACTGAAACATCTCAGTCTATACTGAAAATCAGAGAATAACATTCACACATTTAATTACAACTTCTGTCAGAAGTAGTACTAAAGGAATTATTAACAATATTTCATTTGCTGAGATTGAATTGACAACTATTGGGATTGGTCCTCTTCTGCCCAGTAATTACTGGGACACATAATTGACCAAGACACATTTTATGTCACCTCAATATTGTCTTGAAGCAAAAATTAGCTACATCTTGCTCCAACTCCTCTGTACCCATCCATGGCAAACACAGGGCTTCTAGCTGGGAGAGGAAGATTTGCCCTCCAGGGATCACCTCTTCAGCTTCCTGAAGCTCTTCCTCACAATGCTCTCCAGTTATTTTAATAATGCTGCTTCACCTGATTTCAAATGGCTGTAGGTTTAACAGCACACCACCAAAAATCCTAATCAGAGGACTCAGCAGAAGGATTTACGCCTCTTGGAAGGACAAGTTATCAAAAGTTACCAAGCAAACATCGATTCTTAAACTAAACTAATGGCAAGTGTCTTGCTGTATGCATGATATTTATACTAAACTTTCCCAAGATGAATGACTATTATTCCTGGGTGGACTTAACCACTCAGGACAGAAGCATGCACATACTGATTATCAAAGCCAATATAGTTCAGAATGACTAAAAACATACCAGTTATAGTAATGGAATCCTGCCCAATAGCAGGCTCCTGAAACTCTGTCTGTGTATCGAGCAAGGAGGATTTGATGTACGTAGCTAAAGTTTCCACAGGACTCCCACCAGCAGCCATCAGGGGATTATATTGGTTGTCAACAGGTGAACTTCCACTGCTTTTTAGTTCATCAAACCTTTTTGCACACTGTCACAAGATTAAATGATAGGACAATGAAGCAGTAGCTTTCAGTACATTTTTAATAACTATTATTTGAGATGGACACTGTATTGCACATCTTTTGCACGTGAACAATTACTGATATCAAACTTAAAATGCTTCCTTACTTAGTGGCATCAGGAAAGTACATAAATACACAGTAAAATAAAAACTACCATCATTAAAGACTCTAATAGAAAGAGAAAAAATTAGATAGAACCTGTTTCAGCTTTCATTTCCTTAAACCCTGTGATTTTAAGCCAAATTTTCCAAAGGGAAAGTTATGGGGAGAGTTTGAATTCTCATTTTGTAACTAATTCTTTTACCATAAACAAGGTCAAATGTTATTAGGGGTGGCTATAGAAACTGGTTCACAATTACTATTCTTTTACTTTATGACCTCCATTCCAATTTGGATAAAAGGGACTGGTGCTTCCCACTGCAGTTCTATTAATTTTCCATTCCCACTGCAGTTCTATAAACTTCCCATTCCCTGTTTTTGATGAACTAGAAGGACTTTCCATTCTGTAAATTTGTACCAACACAGTCATAATTACAGGTTTGGTTCAGCAAAGTCCTCCACAGAGGTAACTTGCAGCACATACAAATAAATCTGTACTTAATTCTACAGGTGATCCTCCTGTGACACAGGTGTTGGGCTCTATTCAAGCAGGTGGTTTTTAAATTTTATTTATTTATTTAGGGTTGAGTTAACAGACTCCAGGGCTCCATGCCAGTGCCCCTTTGGGCCAGGGACACACAGGGACATCCTTCTGATAGTCACAGTGTCTCAAATTTGGGATGCCAGTCTACCACATACAAGAGATAAATAAAGGGATGTCTGTGCTTTTACGTAACTGCCTTAAACAAGGACTCCACCCGTTTGAGACATTTAGTTCTTTAGAAACAGAGTAATCAGACATGTTACTAATTAATCCTATTCATTAATAGGAGGAGAGAGCTCACTGATACTGGTATTTTATTTGCTTAACGTGCACAGTGCTGTCTGCATATTGAAAGGTGAACAGTAGAGACGTCCCCAAGCACTCTGCAGGCAGTAACATTCCACAGAAGCTTCCACACCCAATCCTTCATTTTTATGTTCTAAATACAGGGTTACAGCAACGCCCAATAGCCCTGCTATAAATGTGAGCTGACACACTTGATTAGGTTTGCAAGAAAGTCAAGACCACTGCCTTGCTTTCTTTCAGCTTTGCTGAATCACAAGGGCAAAAGACATTTTCTTTTCTTAGCTTACACCCTCTCAGAAATGAAAAAGTCAAAATTATTATTTAAAAAAAAAAAAGCGCATTTCACCAGGAAATTCAGCAATCCAGAAAGGGAAGTATACAGAGGCTCTTCCAACTCTACTCCAACCAAAGGAAGAAAAATCCACAACTTGGAGGATCAAAAAAGAAGCAACTGCACTCTTTACCTACTAGAGATCTGTAAATCCTCCTCGTTTAGAATTGTAACAACAAGCATAGAGAGTTATTAGGTTTCCTAGTAAGGATACTTCAACCTACATGAGGTTAATGGGTACTGGCATCCTTTCCACCCAAGCCTTAGCTACGGAGTTTGGAATACAGTAGCACAGCTCCTTTTTTTATTACACTTATTAGTTTTTCCTTTCTGGTAATTTTCATTCTTATTCTGTTAAAGTTCTAATGAAATAAAATACAGAATGCATTTCTTAATTTCAATGCTCGGGTTCTGTAGAAACAAAACAAAACAAAAAATCCCACCTCTTTTCAATCGTTCAACATTTTCAATTAGGTGTAAATTACTTTAGAAAAAAAAACCCTTAACTTCAATTTCCCTCCCTCCCCCCAGAAATGTTTTCTTCTCCATAAAACACCGCTTAAAGCATACAAATTCTTTTATTAGCAAACTCACTTCTTTGGATGTATATCCTGGCACCAGCCTTGCCACACTGTCCCAGTCGATAGGCTGAGGAACACCAATTAGGGAACACAGGATCATATCCAAAACCATTTGGTTGTTGTCATAGGGAAAGTTATTGTTTTCTGAGAATCCACGACTCATCTTTGGCTACTTAAGCCTAGAAGAGAAAGAGTTTTTAGCGAGTCTCACTGCATGGTTTGCTAAAGCTTGATCTACTTTACCTGCAGCACTCCACGGATTACTGAGGGAAGTGTTTACCACAGCATTAAAGTCAAGTACTGAGGCTTTTTTGACAAAATTTACATATTCCTAAACCCCTGAGGGAGAAGCAGATGCACAAAACACACCAAACCCAACCCAAGAGCAGCAGGTATTATCCACCGTTCCTCTGAGTTGCCTCTTTCCAGAGGGGAAATCACACCTCTGAGGCCTCTAACACAACAAAAGGGCTTCCCACGATCTCAGAATAAACAGCCTAAGTTACAGAAGGGCATTTTAATGTAAATTTACCTGTATTAATGCAAATACAGTTACGTGCTCCCACAACCCTTCTACTCCCAGCTTTGCTCTCTCTTGCTCTGCCCACCTGTTCAGCACACCTGATTGCCATTATTTAGAAGCCAAGCCAGGGTAACTATTTAAGGGCCATCAATACTTCGGAGGCAGGAAACACCACCTGAATCTCGTTCAACTCTCATCCCGAACACCTGACATTCCTAACTCCTTATTAGCCAGGATGAGCCATTCCAAAAACCTCTCATTCCTCAGCTTCAAGCTGAACACCAGAACAATGCACATAAGGACAGCAGTAAACACCTTAAAAACCAGGATTACATTTAGTTGCCTTTTTTTCCCCCTCCAAATGGATTTTATGTATAGCACCAGGGAACAGAGTACAAGCTCAAAGTACTGTTTTAGCATATGCTGGGAAAAAACTGCAGGCACTAATCAAGAGTTTCATGTTCAAGTAACACACAGCCAAAGAACTCAGGAGGGACTCGCACTTGGAAAGCAACTTGGACCTTTTCTGAAGTACCTCAAACAGATCCCATAAAGAACAGAACTTAAAAGCCACACACACATTTTTGACTTATAAAGCAAGAATTATAGAGAATTTGAGAGCAAATACACCTAGATAACACCGGGTAACTTGTTACTAAAAGCACACTACAGGTAGATGTTTCTTTTGCACCACCCTCTTTCTAAAAGAAAAGATGCTTAAAATACACAAAATCGCCCTGATTTTTTCTCCCTCCAGAAGCTGTTCCAGCCCTTTCTTCTGCTTGTTTTGCTGGTAGAAACAGAAATCACAGCAGCAGGTAACTGTAAGCTTTCATCCTCTCAAAAGAGCAGCTGAATTAAATCAGAAGGAAGAAAAACCAGAACCCAGCGAGAAAATTCTTTGGTTTCCCACAGCCATGAGATTTAAAAAGAAGGAAAAAAAGCCACACAGAGCAGAAGACAAGTCCTATAGAAAATTTCATACCATTTTAGCAATTCTACCTAAATGAAACCTGCTGTAAAATATGCCAGACAGCCAGTTCTAAAGGAGAAAGGTCCTCGCAGCTTATATGAGTCCATAATTTCCGAGTAAAATAGATGCCACTATCAGGTAGGCGTAGATCAGTCCCTGAAGTCACTGTGTCCTTATCCCTCGCCCCGAGAGCGGTGTCACCGTGGTGATTCTGCCGTGGAGACTTCTCTCTGTCAGCGTGCAGACAGATGTCGGTACCAATCACATTTCAGCCCCTGAACATCTCCCCTTTCTGCTGTCAGGAAGAGAAATAACCGGGCCAGAACAGGTCAGCACCAGTGGCAAACCTCACTCAGTGGTTACGAAATACAGGGCTGACTTCTGTGCTAGTTCACACACATGTAGCAGCTGGTTTAAAAATATGTTTGGATGAGATAAGTAAATGATGGAGCATTATAATCCCCATGTCTCGCACCATAAAATAGGCTTAACGTGAGTAAAATTGCCAGCAGTGTCCATATTCCATAAATCACCATTTTGAGGGCCAGTGCTATGGGATGATTACACTGGGCAATCAAAGAAAGAAAGGAAAAAAGAAGGAAAACCTTTTTTTTTTTTTTTTGCAACATCTCCGAGTCTGTAATTTACAGGGAAAAATTCTGAGTGCTTCACTGGTAACAAGTTTACTACACATCGACTCTGTGGACCATGAAGCAGCCTGAGCGTGAAGGGATGACAGGTGCTCTAAAACGTGGTGACACGTTCAGAGAGAATCAAGTCTTTGTCTCTCATACACGTTTCTTTATTTGCTTATCCTGCACATTAAAACACAGTTCTGTATTTGCTTATTGCTGCAAAGACAAACGAAGGAACAGACTTAATCACAGGCAGACACAAAAGTGTTTTTATTTATATTCTGGAAAGAGCACAGGACTCCTCTTTGCAGCTTTACACATGACATTCAATATTTGCTTTTTTGTCCTTTAGGAAACCCTGTTGGAAATATAGACACATGCAAGATTCTGGCTCATGCAAGAACTCTCTAAAAGCAGCAACATAAAGCCTGTAATAAATCATATTCTTAAGAGAACAAGCAACTTCTACAGATTCTCACTGCTCTGTTTCTGCAAGGAAAGCTCAGGTTAACCCTTTCCTCAACTATGAAAACTGGAGAAGAATAAAGTTTCCAAATTATTTAACTCTGACCAACTCATTTGAGATGCACAGCACAGAAAGATACGTGAGAACAGAAATTTCTATTAATACTCAGAATTCTAAATTAAGCGGTGCAAAGGATTCCTAAGAGTTAATTCATTAAGGAAACACAATCTGATTCGACTTTTTTATTATTTGAAGCAAATAATTAACGTAGAAATGAAGAATTACTACCCCTTGCAGGCGCACAGCCTGAGGGAAGGTGAAGATGGTGGGATGGGCACGAGGTTTCCATCCACAGCCCTGAAACGCAAGGAAGTGATGGTGCAGAATAAGGCGGGGGAGAGGAACAACAACAACTTTGTAGCTTGCCCACGTACCAGCCAACATTAAAAATTATAAAGCTTTTAAATTAGAAAAATAAAAGCCGGTCCCAGAGACCCTACAAGTGCAGCAGCCTCCTCGAGCAACGCCCTCAGAGCGGGGACCCCGACGGCCCCCCCGGGCGCTCTCCGCCGGGACCCCTCCCGGGCGCTCTCCCGGGTTTACCTGGCGGTTCCCAGGCACGGGGTCAGCGGGACGGGACGGGACGGGACAGGCAGCGGCTCCTCCTCGGGACGCGCCGGAGT
>VZTA01009509.1:4374-26233 GCA_013398855.1 Mohoua ochrocephala
CAACCATAGATTTTATTATGTAGACCCCCAGGGAGGAGAAAGGGCCCACACGGTGACCCAGGAACCGAGAGAAGGAACTTCCATTTGGCCGGGGGTTATAAGGGAGTCCCGAAGGGGCGGGGTGGTACAGAACAGCCAATAGGGAGAGAGGGAGAAAAGGGCGGGTGATACAAACCAACCGATGGGAACAGAGGGGCAGGAATGGGGGCTTTGGTTGCATGTTGCAGGGGTACATGAATATGCGTAAAAGTGGATGGGCGAGGCTTCCTCCAGCAAACCAAGAAGGGGCTTTCTTTGGACCAAACCATGGTCTTTTATCTTTTTTTGACCTCCCCACTCCCAGCTCACTGCAACACAAATCCTGCGAGGTGGGATAGTGCTGCTGCTCACGCCAACGTCCTTACACAAGCTGTGAAAACTCCCCTCTGGAGAAGTATTGGGTTATTCACAGCGTGAAGGATTCATGCCTGCTCGTGGGCCATACTTAACTCAACCTCACTGATGCAGCTGTAAGGTCTTAGAGGGTGCCGTAAGTGTCCCGTGATTACATTATCCAGTGTAAAACCCTGCCCCAGGGGAGGTACCCGAACGTGCCCACCTGGACCTTTACTCTGTTTCCTGGGCTCGTCCCATCAGACCCAGACTGCACTCATCACGTTGACAAGACTGGTTCCCTCACCACTGAGAAGACCCGAGGGAGAGGACCAACGGGATGCTGCCAGGACCCATGGTGTGGTGATATTTCCTACTTAATCTATCTCTCTGTCCCACTGTCCCTCTCCCCCCGACTCTCCCTTTTTCTAGTAGTTTCTATTTCTCCCTCTCTACCTCACATTTGCCAATGCATTCAGAGGGGCTAAATTATATCCTAACGTTATTTATGAATAATTTAAAATTTGTTTGTGGCCTGTAGGAAGGCATTCTTTTGTTAAAATTATTGCTACATGAACTATGCCATGAGAAATGTGTTTATAGGATTCTGTGCTTTATTTTTAGACTGTTCACAAAATGACAAGCACATGGCTTAAAATGTGTCTTTCAAAACAGAAAAGTGATACGTAAAGACTTTAACAAGTGTGAAAAAATGATCATTGTCTGCCCAGAAGTGTTTATTTCAAGAATTACTGATGAAGATTTGAGAACAGGAGATGCATTCACAAATGCAGGTCACAGAAATGGGTATAAAAATGGAGATAAGCAGAGTGCTGACAGCCTCCTGCTCTCTGAAACAAAAGCAGCACAACGTCACTCAGCTTATTCGTTACAACTGGGTTCAATGAGCTACTTAAGCAAGCGTGTAATTTAATTGCTTTCATTCATAGACATACCTACCTGTTTAAAATAAGAGGCTGGCAGGGAAAGCAATGGTTAGGTATCTCATTAAACTGGGTTTCTTAATCCTTGAGTGCTCTCCATTGCCTAGAAACATCTGGAATTTCCCTAGAAAACCATATGTAATCAACATTCCTGGAAGTGTTCGAGGCCAGGTTGGACAGAACTTGGAGCAACCTGGTCTAGTGGAAGGTGTCCGTGCACATGGCAGGGGATTGGAACAAGATGAACTTCCCTCACAAACAGTCTGTGATTCTACCCTAGTGAGATCAAATGCATAATTTTAGGTGAGTTCAGGAAATTTTGTAAGTATGTAGCTTCCATAAAAGCAAAGGAGCAGCAAATTGACAATGTTATTGAGACAATTTCTCCTCCTTCTTTGGTTTCACTTCAAGAGAACCCAATAAAAGTAGATAATTGCCCACCACAGACAATGACAAGACATCATCTGGAATTTGAATTATTCACTCAGTGAAAGACTTTGTGATAAAAACAGACAAGCAGAAAAGAAGATCAGCATTTCACAACAGACAGCTCACTTGCAACCTTTGCCCAGTGATACTCCAGTGTTTGGTCCCAAACACATTTATCTGCTTGTTTGGAGGATGAAAGAGATACTTGGATACAGCAACATGGTCCCTCATGTCATATATTTGTGTTATTTTAGGTAAAAGAAAAGGGGGTTACGTTAATAGTGTTTTCACTTGACCGGATCAGCTCAATTTCAGTTTGATACCAAAATCCACAGAATGAAGGAAAGGCAAAAGAGTCTGTAAACTGGACTCAAGACTGGATCAAAATACGTCTAGCCTAGGGCTGAATAAGAAACTCGTTATGGTCTGTGTGCCATAAAGACTATAAGAGTGAATTTTATCTTAATATTGAAAAAAACCCACGACAGATTATTCCCTCCCTAAATTTATACTCTTTGTGGAATGCAAAATTCTATATTCAGCATGACACTTCAATCAACTTCTTTTTATATAGACTTGGGTCAAAAATCAACAGAGGTACTTTAAAAACTTTTAACAGCTTATTCTAGCTATGAACATCAAGTCAGGTTTTAACAGTGAAGGATGTTCAGTAGCTTTTCTTTCTTTTGCTGTATCTGTAAATCATGAATGTGCTCATTGTCAGAATTGCAATAAATATTTTCAACTAGTCCAAAATTTCAGAACATTTCATTCTGGGATTGCCAAGCTGGTAACAATACTTTTTTATTACCATGTACAGCCAGAAGAGAGCACAAACAAACATAAAAAATAAACTAGCAGATAAGCCAACCTTTCTAAGTTATTTAAGGCAGCAGTTACAAGACACTTCACTGTGATCACCGCAGGGATCTGCAGTGCCTTGTCCCACCCACCTGCCCTATTCATCTTAGCCTGCAGGACTTCCACTGCAGGTCTGAGCCTTTAGGACACACACCATGACCAGCTGCACAGCTTTGACATCAGACTTCCTTGTATTTATTTCCAGGCATGGTACAGTCAGGAAAAGTATCACTGACCATACTCCAGGGTCTCGCTGACCACCTCATATCAATGCACACACATCAGGACAGCCTCAGCACACACAGGCTCTGCACTGTTCCTGACCTTTGGCATCCACTTTCTGGGACATAGGATCATAGAATCCCAGAATGGTTTGGGTTGGCAGGGACCTTAAATTTCATTCCAACACCCTGGCCCCAAGCAAGAGCGTTTTCCACCAGCCCAGGTTGCTCCAAGCCTCATCTGACCTGGCTTTGAACACTTCCAAGGATGGGGCAACCACAGCTTCACTGGGCAACCTGTGCTGGGGCCTCATAGGGAAGAATTTCTTCCTAATAGCCAATCTAAACCTACTTTCTGGCAGTTTGAAGCAAAACCAGGCAGAGTTTCCTAAAAATTGCTGAGATACCCGTGTCCTGTCCCCCCCCCACCACTGCCTGTCTTTATTTGGCCATGACATCTGGTGCTTCACACAAAAAATGCAGGAGAAAACTGCCCGGCTTCTCTGTGCCTGTGAGTAGCAAACCTGTCCCCATGCAGGGCCATGGTGCAGAGCTGGTGGAGAGCATCTAGTCGAGCTGCCTTAGCTGCTGGCACAGTGACCAGGACAGACGTCTCAACAGACACGACTCCAGGAGGTCTCTGCCATCCCAGCACACAGTCCTCATCAGGGCACAGCAAGCCCAGCTCCCCCCTTACATAAAAATCAATCCTTCTGCTTTCTTACTATTTGTCTGTAATGGGGGTAGAGAGAAGGGATAGGAAGGAAAAGTCTCTTTGCATGCAGTTTTTGCTCCACACCCATCATTGCCTCTCCCCAAAAAATCATCTCGGAGAGGCCACAGCCTGATTAAGGCTGCCTTTTGTCAGACCACACAGCAGAATCACACGGAGTCAGGGAGTGGGTCAGGCTGGAAGGGCCCTCAGTGGCTCCTCTGGTGCCACCTCCCTGCTCCAGCAGGGCCATCCCAGAGCCCAGGGCACAGCATTGTGTGCACACAGCTCTGGAATAGCCCCAGGGAGGAGACCCCACAGCCTCTCTGCACAATCTGCTCAGGGCTGGGCACTGCCCAGGGCAGAAGTTCTGCCTCCTGCCCAGGGGGAATTGCTGGGCTCGGTCCCTGCCCGTGGCTCTGGGGCCATTGCTGGGCCCTGGAGCAGAGCCCGGGCCCTGCTCGGAGCCCTCCCTGCAGCCAGGGCCAGCCAGGGCTGAGGGCCCCTCTCGGCTGGGGCTCCTCTCGAGGCTGAGCAGCCCCAGCTCCCTCAGCCTTTCCTGGGCACAGAGAAGCAACATATGATTAAAAAGCACCTGATAAAAAAATCCCTTTAAACTTCCCATAAAATACACCCCATCCTTATGCTTTCCCTTCTTTCTCCAGGGCAGCAAATTCACCAGCCACAAGTAGATCTTGCCCACAGAGTTTCACCATCTTTGCATACTCTGGAATCAGGCCTTTATGTCCCGCTCTGCCTGGACCCTTCCCCATCCTCCACAGATCCCCCTGCACCCATGATGGTCACATCCTTTCCAGCTGGGAGCTTAGAAAGATATATTTTTCACATATACCTGTGGGGTAACTGGTGTGAGAAATAGATTTGTATCTCTTGCATGTCTTTTCTTTAAAAAAAAGAAGAAAAAACACAAATTCATAAATAATAACAATAATTATCCTGGAAACCACTGACAGACACATAACCATTTAGTCCCATCCTATTGATTCATATATAAGGTACAACAGGTTGAAAATCACTTTCTGTTTTGTGGGAAATCAATATTTTTACATTTGGTTTACTTTTGTGCTGGCCTTTTTAATTTTGCAAAGATGACAGTTAAAAGAACTTCATTAGATAATGTAAATCTTCATTCAAAAGATGATTTGCCATTTCAGTATTTTTTCCATTATGGCACGTCATGTCAGCAGTCCAAGCACATGAACCGTTTGACACATTTTACCCATCAGTGTCAAAATTTCAAACCTATTCATTACAAGTTCCCATCTGCAGAGACACTCTGAAAAGAAAACAAATAAGACTTTTAAATCAGGATGGAGAATCTATTGAGTTTACTTCATAGGTATTGTGGAAGCACTTTACAAATGAAATGAAAATAAAATATTTCAACTCCCATATTAGGACATTAAAGGAGTAGCTCCACATAATAGTATCGCTAGGATAATACAAAGATCTTTAAACGCAGTAGCTTAATTTATTGTAGAGAATTTAAAATGTTTAGAACGACTAAAAATTCTTTCAAGTCTTCTCCCTTTTAGAATTGTGTGAAAGTGAGTCCATTTCAATAAAACCAGAAATTAAGTTAAATCAACTTCTTCCAATCAGAAAAAAAAAATATTCTATTTTCTAAAAAATACTATTTAAAAAAATGTATTTTCTGATTTCTAAAATTTTATTTATCAAGATTTTTCCAAGTATTTATATCTATTTGTAGCTGAATGTTGTTCATTTTGTGGAAGATGTGGAAATGTTTCCTTTCAAGTTTTTAAAGACAGTTAAATGTTAAGAAAGAGATTTCCCATCTCTGAATGGCTGCACAACCAACAAAGACATCTTCATGGAGTTGGTATGTTCTTGTTCCACATATTCACATATCCAAGAGCAGCTGGATCAATCTAAAAGACTCTCCAGTAAATCAATGAGACCAAGGAGAGTCTTAGCAGCATTATCTTCAAATTATTGAAGTTACACAATGCTTAAGTGTCATAGAGAGCATTGCCTGATAGCGCTTGGGGGAAAATTGGGGGGTTTTTTATGTGATCAGACTGCTAGAGGATCCTGCTGGAATAAAGATCTCTGGAAGGAAAATAAAGATGTCTTTATACTTCCAGATTAGCTGTGTGTTTAAGAGGAATGGGGAAAAAGAAATTATGAGAGCTGCTTTTATGCTTATGACTTCTGATGGCTAAAATTTCAGGGATAAAACAATATATTTGAGTGGAGACTTCTTACATTGTAGAACAGGCCAATTCTTGCAAATTTCCAGGATCTAAAGAAATATCAAGATCTATCCTTTGAACCTCACTTTCTATAAAAGATCTATGAAGTCATCATTATATCACTTGCTAATAAAAGACTAAATTACGTTTCTTTCACCTTGTATCAACTCCCAAAGGAAATAAAGAATGCAACCAAAATATTTAAATGATCATCAAGGTTTGAGGAAAACTGATCAATAAACATAATTAATATATGTCTCTGTAGAAGAGCACTATTTGTACTTAAACTCTTCATGGAAAAGCTGTACCTTATGAAGAGATAAGAGGGGAGAAGGACTAGTATGCTGTCAATCGTCTTTGGAGTAAGAGAAATAATAGTAGAGGTTGCAAATATTGGAAATAATACTTAAAACCAATCATGAATAATAATTCTCAGCCAAAAGGAGGTACAGGTGAAGGAAGAAGCACATTATAGGTTTCTCTAAATATTTAGAGAAAGATAATGTAACGTAGAACATGAAAATGCATCTGGAAGTGAACGGTATGAAACAAGAAAATGGCTCACATTCAGGGGTTACATTAGGAGTATTTTCTAAAAAAAGAGCTTCATTTCTCCTCTTAGAGGTACTGAAGATTTGTTCCCAGCTTTCCCTGTGATGAATTCCTGCATTTCTGGCTACACCTAAATTCATACACTAATATACCTTTTGTATCCCATCCACGATCCGGACTCACACAGGGGTAAGACCAAAGCCCATGGAAGGTTTGGCATTGAATTCAAGATATCTGGCTGCATGGGTAAGTGAGAATTCATGGCCAGCATGGAGACTCCCTGTGATGTGAACCATTATGAAAACAGACCTGCATGATGATGCACAGCAAGCCACAGAGTCGATCTCCCCTGCAGTCCAGTTCTACTGGTAAGAAAAATGGAATAACATTTGTTCCTTCTATAGCATCACTTAAAGGAAAACAAAAAGCTCCTAGAGCCTCCAATGAAATCAAGTTTAGCATTGAAAGAAAAAAAGACAAGAAAAAAAAATTCTCTAATTTGTGTATAAAATTTGGCCACCGGTAGGCAAATTTTATAGTAGGCTCTTGAAAATTAATTACCTTGTTTAGGGTCAAAAAGATGGCTAAAGGGCTCGAGCATCTCTCCCACAAGGAGAGGTTTTGTGGCCTGGGACTATTTAGTGATGAGAACAGAAGGCTCAGAGGAAAATTATTTAAGTATATAAAAACCTGGTTGGATTTAAACCCATGAAATTTTATCTCGACTTAAGAAAGCACATTTTTACTGTAAAAGCCATCAAACACTGAAACAGGCTGCCCAGCAGGTTTCAGAGTCTCCATTCTGGGAGTTATTAATACAAACCCCAAATGGACAAAATTCTGGACACCCAGCCCTAGCTGATCCTGCTTGAGCAGGAGGATGGGACCTGACAATATCCAGGTGTGCTTCCCAATGTTGGCAATTCAGTCCCATTCTCTTCCTCAACCACTATTTTGATGGCTAATGGTGGCTGCACTTCATAACCTTGCACGAATGAATGCAGAATTACTTCACTAATTTGCCTTTAACCCTCAGAAGGATCAATTAGAAGGACATTTAAAAAGCTCTTTATTTTATTTTTTTTCTTCTTGAGGAGAAAATGAGGTTTGAGGCCTGGTAAATCTCTTTCTTAGCATCAGGAGTGGGAAAAAAAAAACACCCACAAGTATTCCAGAAGAGATTTAATGCTTTGAAATACCTCTGAGCTCTGAGCTGGAGAGACAAGACTGACCAAATTTTGAGCACAACATGCTGTTGATCGCTGAACACTCGGGAGTTTGCACAGCAACACGAGCTTTATTTTTATATTAGAGATGTGTCCAATAACCTAATAGGCTGCATGTGTGAGTCTAGTACTAATTATATATCAATAGAATTTGTCTTTAACGCTCAATACTTCACTGCACTGCCTCTGCTGATCTGCCAATATGTCTGCAGGAACACTTTATTTCTCCCTGGCCCCGTGTGAAAACTCAGCGCGTTAGAGACTCTCTTTCTCTTCCTCTCAATCTTCCATCCCTCACATAATATGTGGGATGGACAAAGAAGCCTATACAACAATAAATAATAAAATTTTTTCCTTTGTTTTGAACAGTATCTCATTGAAGGCCAACTCCTTGACTGCACTGCTGCCTTTGCTCTGAGAATTATCTGGGAAAATAGGTTAGAAATATCAGAAGGGACAGAGTGACAGGAAAAGACACACAGAATTTGGAGAATATCAACAAAAAAACTCCCAAAATAGCTAGAGCCTTGTTATTAAAGGAAAAGAGCCTGCAGGGGAAAAAAAGGGATGGATATGGATTAACCCATTTCAGGTTAATTAACTCCTATGGGGTTATTAACACCTGTGAGGTGGTCAATCCCGTGGCACAGCCTTGGCAAAGGGCTGGATAACAACATGCCAGACAAGAATGTCATTGTCAGCAGTGTCTGAATTGAAAATGCAGAGACGTCTGGAGAGGGTCTTGTTTCAAGAACGATCTCGTTTACGAGGAAGAGGAATGTGTGTGAGTGGGAGGGGAAGCTGAATCTTTTCGGTGCTACCCACAGAAGGGTGTTGGGAGCTCTGTGGGTGTTCATTGACATTGTGTGCCTAGACTTTCTGCTCAGCTGTTGTATTGCTGAGAGTGACCACGGCTGCAGAGTTCCTCGCTGCCGGTTAATGATATGTCACTGCTAAATCAATAAACCACTTTGATTCTGATTTAGCGCAAACTACGTGAACCAAGCAGCTTTTGCCTGCAACAATATGAAAGTCTTGATAGTGACTGAAATTATGACACAGTTGGTATGAGAAAGTAGTTGTTAATACTGTACGCATGAAAAGGTTGTTTTTCAGAAGCACCTAACAGAAAACAAGGGAGGAGGAGCTGCCAGTCCTTTGTCCTCACTGTCAGAGGTCTTGTAGCTCTGGCTCCTTTTCTTACTCAAGAGACAAGGCACTATCAAGTCTCCCTGAGCAGCCCTTCTCTGAAGCCTCCAGTTGTGATCCTTCCTGCATGCCCAGTCGTGTGGAAACAAGGGGAAGCTACTTCTGTAAGGTTTATAGACACAGGAAATTTTATTGAGTTTCATTGTGTATGTTCTAAGAAAATCAGAACACTAGTATTACTCAAAAATCTACTTCTCAACAGTCAACTCTCTCCTTGCTCTTCTGGCCTCCAGGTTGAATTGCAGGTGAGTTCTTGCTGCTAGATTTCATTTCCATCATTCAGCCATGGGTGCTAATGAATGATTGCCATCCCTTGCTGAGCCTTGGGAACTCCTTTCCATTGCCCCTAAGGCCTGGATGACACTCGATGGCAATATGATATCATCTCTTCCCATAGAATCCCAGAATCATGAAGGCTGGAAAAGACCTCCAAGATGATTGAGTTGAATCTGTGACTGAACACCACCTTGTCAACTAAACCATAGCACCAAGTACCATGCTCAGTCATTTCTTAAACACTTCCAGGGATGGTGACTCCACTGCTCCACCCTATTTGCTGCAATTTTTCATGCTCTGTTGCTCTTTCACCTGATCCAGTCATCCTGCTTGGCAGAACACAACACAAATCACAAAACAAAAGCTAAATATGCAGTCTACCAAAATGTGTTGTTTTTTATTGCACATAAGAAAAAAAGATTATGTAAACAAACCAGATTTTCTTCCTGTTGTCATTCCTTTGCACCTGCCCTTAACAAATGCACAACTCTGTGGCCAAAAGCTGGAGGGAATCTCCCACAGACCAGAGAACCCCAGGCTAGAACAAACGTACCAGAGGTTCTTTCTCAAAGGCGTTTACAGCATAATGGATATGTAGTTCCCTGAAGAATTTCCTTTCCCAGGCAGTTGAAAATCATAATGTAAAGTAATCTGAAAGGTTAATGATCAATTAGACCTGGGGGCAAACATTAACTAGAGGGTTTGAAAGAGTTTGTCCTTTGGGTTTTTGCTTTTTTGAGATGCTCCATCAAGCCAAACCTTCAGACTTTAGCTGAAGTGAATTACTCGTTCAGTGTTTCTTCTAAAACGTAATTTTTTTCCTTTGGGGAAAAAAAAAAGTAAAACAGCAGAAACAGATTTCCAAGACTCAGAAAAGAAAAGTTACATGTATTTAAAACCTCTCCATGGGTGATGAACGTATATTTTTTCCCTGCAAGAGTTTAATAAGGATAAAAATGTGAACACCTATGGTAGTCAGCAGAGCCATGTCTGGCAATGCTATTATCTGTATTTACCTCACGGGTCAGAGCTCAGTTTCTGAATGAAAACTCCAGTATGGAGTTCATCTCCCTTCATCTATCACTCAGTTTTTACTCAATTTTCTTTAACAGAAAGAAAAACTTTTGTCATTTCAATTTTCTAGAAAGGCCTTGCCATTCTGAAAGGAGCCATAGATAGAGAAACAGTCTAACATACCCCCCTGTGTGATCCCTGTGCATTTCCTGTACTGGAAATATCTGCTTCCTTAACTACTGCAAAAAGATCATGGCTCTGCTGTGCCAAATGCATAGGCAAGGATCCATCTTCCTAAGATGTCCAGAAATACTTACTTACTTAGAGAGGGTGTAGTCAATAAATACTAGAATTTTTTAGGTTGAAAAAGACCTTTAAGACCATCAAGTCCAACCACTCCCCCAACTCCGCCAAGGCCACCACTAACCTGTGTCCCCCAAGTGCCACATCCACGTGGCTTTTAAATCCCCCCAGGGATGGGGACTCCACCACTGCCTTGGGCAGCCTGTTCCAGGGCTTGAGTACCCTTTCCGTGATGAAATGTGTCCTAATATCCAACCTGAACCTCTCCTGGCACAGCTTGAGGCCATTTCCTCTCCTCCTGTCCCCGTTCCCTGGGAGAAGAGCCTGAACCCCCCCGGCTGCCCCCTCCTGTCAGGGCATTGTGCAGAGCCACAAGGTCTCCCCTGAGCCTCCTTTTCTCCAGGCTGAGCCCCTTTCCCAGCTCCCTCAGCTGCTCCTGGTTCCCCAGACCCTTCCCCAGCCCCGTTCCCTTCCCTGGACACGCTCCAGCCCCTCAAGGTCTCTCTGGCCATGAGGGCCCAGAACTGGACACAGCACTCGAGGGGCCTCAGCAGTGCCGGCACAGGGGACAGTCACGGCCCTGACACCAGGGCTGGCACAGCCCAGGGGCCATTGGCCTCTTTCCTACCGGGGCACACCTGGGCTCCTGTCCAGCCTCTGTCCCCAGCACTCCCAGGGCCTCTTCCAGCTTTCCAGCCCCTCTGCCCCAGCCTGGAGATGCAGGGGGTTGGGGTGATCCACGAGCAGGACCCTACACTTGACCTCGTTGACCATCACGCAGTATTTTGTCCACCTCTTCATCCTGGTTGGGTGATCTATAACAGACTCCCTCCACTGTATCTGTCTCACTGAACTTCTCCCTGATTCGTACTCCTTCTTGTCCCAGTAAACAAGAGAGGAGAAATCCTGATTCTACTAACAGTGAGAGACGTAACCATTGAGGTCTCAGTGCATCATTTGGTAATTCATAACTTCTGTTACCAAAGCTTTAACATGCTCTACGTTGCTATTTTATTGCACCAGATTTTTTTAAATAGAATATCTCTCTATTCTATTACTTCTATAATCCTGCGCAGAGTAGAAGAATGGCACTTGTTGTAAACCTTGACATAGAGAAGAGCAATTTAAAATTAGATTTATACCCATCAGAAATGAAGGTACTTCATTCCTTGTTTGTCGTGTTTTTATGAGAATAATTATGGCTACACTAATGTTCTGAGCTGATTTTGAGGAGAGACTCTACCACCATGACAGAAGAACAAACCTGTTCTATAAAGCTCAGACTACTTAGCATAAAACTACAGCATCAAATGCTGTGTTGAAGGGAAGTTGTGAACAGGATTTATTAGAGTTATTTTAGGTAACAGGAACAGTTTATGTGTCAGGCATGGAGTTCGGTTCGGAAGACTAATATGCCCTTTCTCCTCCATCAGTCTGTTGAACTGCCATAAGCACTGGTATGTATTAAAATAGAAGAAAATAGCAAATTACCTCACGCTGAGATCCATGCTCCGAAGCAATGCTTGCAAAACCCAGCGGGTAGGCTGCAGTATGGGTGTGACTTTGTATTCATAAAGCATCTTAAAAACTTCTGGGAAGGTAGTTTTCCTCCTTCAGAATCCTGCTGGTTGACTGTTAACCTTCATTGGCTTCATCTGGTTTTCATAAAGCATTATCTTAGGGACACTGAACATCTGAGATTATAAGGTATTTAGTTCCCCACATTGCAGTGTTCTGTGACAGAGCTAACCTGATTTATAGCGGGCTATGGAAAAAGTCTGGATGAATAACCATAAAAATCCCAGGGTTAGGATGCTCATCTGTTACCATAGTGGAACTTATTGTAATGCAGTGAAGAATACAATTAATTCAAAAGCCTCCGACTGCTTTCCATGCACTAGAGGCTTGAGTCTATTAAACCTACATAAGTATTGGTCATTTATTAGGAATGAATTTCAAAATTGTACAAATCCATTTTTTATACCAATAGCAGAAGGCACCAGACCAGATTAATGACTAAAGAATTGCCTGCCAAATTTCTTATTTAATTAAAACTTTGTCTTTTTCACTCTAAAAATGAGAAGAAAACTATTAGAAGCGACTTAAAATCTCTTTTTCGTATTATGCAAAAATAGTTGGGCTTTACTAATAATAAAGTTTTTCTAGTTTTTGTGTGAATTAGTTTAAAAAGTAGATTGTGCAATAGAATTTAAGACTCAGAAACAGAAAGCACAGAAAAAAACATTCATTCACTGAAAAATGAATTCTATGAATTATTTTTACATCACATTAAAAAAATCATTATTTTATGCTTATTTGTTTAGGCCAGACCAGGGTTTCAGTGTTCCAGCAGCTCTGCATGGATGTCTGAAAATGCAACATTGTCCTAATAGTTTTAGGATCTAAAACCATGCAAATTTTGTGTTTGTTGACCACGGGAGGATCTCCTCAACACCTGGTTACTGACACCTGATGGGATGCACCTTTCTCAGAGGGGAGAAAGAGCTCCAGCACAGGAGCCAGAGGGGCTCGTTGACAGAGCTCTAAAGTAGCTTGGAAAGGGGAAGGGGACAAAGCCGTGCTGGCCAGTGGGATGAGCGATGGGATGGAGTGCCAAAACTTGANTTTTGCGTTTGTTGACCACGGGAGGATCTCCTCAACACCTGGTTACTGACACCTGATGGGATGCACCTTTCTCAGAGGGGAGAAAGAGCTCCAGCACAGGAGCCAGAGGGGCTCGTTGACAGAGCTCTAAAGTAGCTTGGAAAGGGGAAGGGGACAAAGCCGTGCTGGCCAGTGGGATGAGCGATGGGATGGAGTGCCAAAACTTGAGGAAATGAGCACTGATGGGTGTGGTGGTGGTGNGATTTGTTCCCCGCTTGTCCCTCAAGTTTCCCTCCGCCCATTTTCCCTTCCCTGATGGGTTGCCCTGTTCCCGTTCTAAACCCAGATGTTCAGCTTTCCCAGTGTCTTCGTCCCTGGCCCCTCCACAATGAACCATCTTGCTGGAACCCACACGAGGACCCTTCCCTCCTCCTTTGGCTGCGGCGCCTCCCCAGCTGACACTCTGCGAGCCCCTTCCCCACTGGGGAAGGACAGCACAGCAAGAGCAGCAGCCAGCTCCTGTCAGCAGTGGCCGAGCCCTGTGGCCAGGGACGCTGCAGGACAGCCGCAGGTTCCCTCCGAGAGGGGTGGCTCCAGGGAAGGCAACGCGGCGGATGGGATCCCCCAGTCTGCTCCATGAGGTGTTGGCTGCAATGAACCTCACCCGAAATGTTTCTGTATCAGCGCACTCAGCACAAGGAACAAACAAGAGGAGCTCGAGGCTTTGGCCCAGTGCCAGAGATTTGACATCATTGGCATAAGTGTGATGCCAGGATGATTTTTGCTTTCACACTTCCTTCTTATATATTTGTAGCTCTGCAGACTATTGCTGTATAGTTATATAGCTCCTAGCTCACTCCAGTACTGTTTTACAGGTGCAGGGGTCCATCTGTGCTGGTCAGTTTTTAAACACCTCCTCCTAAGGGTACACGTGGCAATTCCCAGCTGTCGGAAGTCAAGCAGACGAGGCAGAAGGCTGGCTTAACTGAAGAGGAATCTTCTCCTGGAATTAAGCTGTTGACTTTGTCAAAATCAGGAAGGCCCTGCAGGGAGACCTTGACATATGAAAGGACTGGGCTATCACCAACAAGTTTAACAAAGGGAAAGGGTTGTATTCTGCACCTGGGGTGGGACAACCCTGGATGTACAGACAGGCTGGGGAATGAGATGCAAGAAAGCAGTGCCAACGAGAGGGACCTGGAGGTCCTGATCCATGGCCAGTTGGATCTGAGTCAGCAGCGCCCTGGCAGCCAGGAGGGACATCCCTGTCCTGAGGGGCACCAGGCCCAGCATTGCTGGTCGGGCCAGAGGGGTTTGTCCTGTTCTGCTCCGCACCGGGGCAGCCTCACCTCGAGTGCTGGGGGCAGTTTTGGGTGCCACGATATAAGAAAGACAATGAACTATTAGAGAGCATCCAAAGGGGTTCACAGGGATGGTGAAGGGCCTTGAGGTGAACCGTATGAGGAGCAGCTGAGGTCATTTGGTCTGTTCAGCCTGGGGAAGAGGAGACTGAAGGGAGACCTCCCTGCAGTTACGACTTCGTCCTGAGGAGAAGAGGAGGGGCAGGCACTGATTTCTGCTCTCTGTGACCAGGGACAGAACCTGAGGGAATGGCTGGAGCCGTGTCAGGGAGAGTTATGGTGGATATCAGGAAAAGGTTCTCCCCCAGAGGGTACTGGGGCAGGCTCCCTATGGAATGGGCACGGCCCCAAGGCTGCCAGAGCTCCAGGGGCATTTGGACAGCGCACTCAGGGATGCACAGGGTGGGACTCCTGGGGATGGTGCTGTGCAGGGCAGGAACTTGGGCTCGATGATCCTTGTGGTTCCCTTCCAGCTCAGGACATCCTGTGTTTGTGTGATTCTGTGAAAATTGTAGAAGTAGGATTATTCCATTTCTACAGACAGCTATTGCACGTGTGGGGTATCAAAGGAACTGGAAAGCATCTCTGCCTTTCAGTCTGGCAAAATGATCAGAGCATCTGAGTGTTAAAGCACACAGAGTGACAAGGAACAAGGTGTGAATTTTGGACAACACAGATTTCAGAGGAATAACCTCAACATTATGAAGGTCTTCTGGTTTCCTAACATTTTTCCCAGGTCAACACTACGGAACTAAGGAACTTTAGAAAGGAAATAGAACCCTGAAAGTCTGCATTAAAGACAGCTGTTTCCTTCTGGAGGGAAAAAATAATGAATTTCCTAGCTTACCTCTGGTTGAGTTTCATACTGTTTAAAAGAACGGAAGGCTCAATCCTCCTTCATTATGAAGAGTTCTTTTAAAACAGGTTGGGAAAGGACTCCAGAATGTTGTACAGTCCAGCACCTTCTCAAAAGGGTTCCAGGCAGAGCCTCCCTCAGGCAGGTGCCCTGGCCTGAACACGGCTCCATCTCCTGCCCCATGAGGCATAGGGATGTACAAGAGAACAGCGAGAAGTGCCATCTTCCTCAGCAACAGGAGAAGTGCACCTTCTTCGGTTCCTTTCTCAGTGTATGGTCCAGATCCACCATGCTAAAACTTAGAATTCTCCTTTCCAATTCTTCTAACGAGCCCTTGACACAGTCCTGGCAGTCCCAGGCAAGGGACTATTACCCAAGAAGATGGGTAATAGAAAGTGTTATTCATTCTTTGAAGTTCAGCATACTTTGACAAGGAAAATAAAGTCCCAGTAAGATTTCTTAATGGCAGGATCTCCTCTGCAGGACAGATACAAAACTATTTCAAATTAAAGACAATTTCACAAATTCAAAACAGAAACAGCAATATTTCTCACATTAAACCCGATTCCTTTTCGGTTTTGCCCTCTTCCCCTTTAAAAAACATCCTGCAAATGTTCAGCTGGAATGCAGAAGCGCTTCCACGAATGATAGGCTGTTTTTCATCCTGGTGGATCTGTACAAGGGTGTTTTTCAGTTCTAAGGAAAGCGTCACCCAAGGGGAGTCAACACATTACAGCTTAGGCGTTCGGAGGTCATGTCAATCATTTCATGTTAAATCTCTCTCCTCAGCTACCTGTAAGGTTTATCTCACCTTGCCTGAGGACTTGTGAATACATTTTGTTGTTCAATAAGACTCAATATTAGGGGAGCTACAACTACAGCTCTAAAAGAGTGTCTCAGAAGGATCAGTCTAGCGGGAATGCTAATAACTTACACTACTACAAGATAAAACTCTCCGTTGTCTCAATGAGCTACTGGCGTGGCTGGTCTCACCTTCCTCAAGAGCAGACACAGACTTACAATCAGTCTTTTAGATTTTCCTGAGTACAAGCTACCTCTGATTCCAACCATCACAACGCAACAGGCTCTGTGAGCTTAACACTACATGAATTATTTTTTCAGAGTTGGTAGACAGTGAGCTGCTTAAAGTGATTAACAGACATTTTCTGCAAACTGGATTATTTTTATTCTTTCATCCAAAAAGGCACAAAATGAGCTAGGGAAATGTACTGGGGGGAAAAAAAAGGGTTTCTGTATATTTCTCCTAAACTTTTATCTTTCCTGACGAGGTTTATTAACCTGTTGTTGGCCTGTTGACCTCGATCTTTGGGGTGGCAGCAATAGCCTACACTGTTGAGGCACTTTCCTGGTCTCAAAGTCTGTGGTGCTCAACTGCAACATCAACTACTCATCCTCTACCTCTACTCACTGCCAAGCTTTGACAGATAGCTCCAAAGCTCCCTTTGGGTATCAAATCCCAGATCTTTAGATTGATTCCTGTAAGAGCCGAAGAGCCTCAAAAAAATGCTTCGTCATTATGTCTGCTTATCATAATCACTCTTGAACACCTGAAGGCTGTGTGTGGGATGGACTGCGAGTAGCGCCTTGGGGCCCATAAAAAGGGAGGCGAAACTGGTGCAAAAGTGTGTGTGTGGAGGGGAAAGTGAAGGGCAGAATCCCTGGCCTTTGCCTTCCCCCCTCCCCACCACCACCATCGCCCGCTGCGAGACACGCTGAGGCCTCCTGGAGCCGGCACCACCCGCCTGGGGAGAGCCCCCCAAACCTGCACCCCTGGACCGAAGCCCCGAGTGAGCTGCGGAGCCCCTGCCCTGCTCCTGCGTCCCGTGGGGAGAGCACCGCGAGTGCACCGAGGTTCGGCCGCAGCGACCGCCGCGCCTGTGCTCCGAGGGCCGCGTTCCAGCCAAACTGCTCCGAGATCGGACGGGGCACACAAGGAACCGCTCCGCTCCCCCCGCCCTGTCCCGGCAGCAGCTGAAGGTAGCACAGTGTGGTGGTGACCTGTCCTATGCTTTTCTTTTAAAGTAACTCTTGCTTTTTCTAACTTTTCTCTGCTTTTCTCTTTCTTTCGCTTCGCCTCTCTTTATTATTAAATAAAGCATATCAATTTTTTGGCACCGACATCTAACCTCGTTTGGTTTTAATCTCGTTTTGGCCTATTTTAGAACTTTTGCAGTTCTTTCCAGTTTATGTACAGAGACAGTTGTCTCTGCTCTCCTGGGCTTAAACTGGATCGCAACAATTCCTTATAAATGTTTCCAAAATATCAGGTCTCAAGTCAGAAGCATTTCTAACGACATTTTTGTATTCATTCCATAGGGGAATTATTCTCTGCCACCTGTTTTTCACCTTCCTACATCTTCTAAGATTTAATTTCAGTCATTCTGGTATGTCAGTCTTACATATCAGGGAAAAGCATGCCAACTGAGAGACATCATCGCACAAACCACCCAAAACGCCTCTGCTCCTCACAGCCATATTTGATGTGGTGATCACCCTGTTTCATTAGCGCACCCTTCTCTCCATCACCTCTCTCCCCTGTTTACAGAAATCATACAATCACGGAGGTTGGAAGGGGCCACAGAAGGTCTCTGGTGCAGTTCAGATGAGGTTGCTTGAGGTCTTGTCCAGTCAGGTCTCAAAAACCTCCAAGGATGGAGACAGCACAGACTCTGTGCAATCTGTTCTGCTGCTTGCCTGTCCTATTTTCGAGCACCATGCCTCTGAAAAAATCCAAAGCTGCTGCTTGCAGGATGCACAGAAATGGTAACAAAGCAGCAGTGGAAAAATTTCAGGGCAAAATAATCACACATACAATTTGCAGAAATTTATCTATGGAAATATGAAGGGAATTTCGTATTTTTGTTGAAAATGACTAGAGAGGGAAACGGAATCTCTTCCAATGCCTGTTTTTCCTGCCCTTCCCAATGATTTACATTTTTATAACATATTCTGTGGACAGAACAACAAGAAACACCCCTCTGAACTACAGAAAGTCAAGGCATGGCTTTAATGGAACCCACCCCAACTACTTTAAAACACGTTACATGGAAATTTCAAAAATTCTGTGGCCAAGACAACCTCTAATTGCTGCCTCCTAACACATCCGCTGTTTGCATTCTGCCTGCCATTACTCCTCTGTGCAATGTGCTTTACTGGAGAAGTTAAATGGTTTTAAAAAAATTGATTAAAGTTGACTAAGCTTCCTATGCCAGCTTGCTCCTTCATACCTTGGAAAATGAATCAGCACTGATTTAACATGTATGAATTTCACACAAGATCCAACAAAACTTGCATGCTGGACCAGAGATATTTAATTATACAACATCTCTGTGTTAGCAAAATGTTTAGTCATGTGCTGCTGCTGTTTAACTCTGCGGCTTTTCTATCCAGGATAAGCTCCATGTATTATTAGGATTCGGCATAAATGTTACAGTAGTTTGTACCACAGATACAGAAGCATTACTATTTTTTGCTATCACAGTAATACTTTTAAAGAAGTAAGTTAATAAATAAATAATGAGTTAATGTTGCTTGGTAATGAGTCTTAGAAGAACTTCAGTTTTATTTGGCTTAGAAATTCTGAATCTGACTTCTCGATGCTTTAAAAGTACACAATCTATAAGTTGTGTACTTTTGCAGTGGGAAAAAATGAACCGGAGGCAATGTGAAAAGGAAGCTCAAAGAATCTTTTTATATACATGCATTTAAAATTTTATATATATATATATATATTTATACCAAATATAGTAGTGTAACATGATAAATATATATATATCTCAAGCTGTTTACTTTCTGCAAGATTAACAGAGACAGCTTGGATTTTGAAAACAACTAAATAACTGCTTGCTGTAAATTTCACATTAACTGTATATTTTCCTTTCTAATAAATATTTCTAAAACCATTGCAGCCTTGAAAAATGCAAAATTGAGTGTGACTGGAGAGCTGTTTTGACTTGCCTGCTAAGAATGTCAATAGTTTTGTGAAAGTATATCACATTTGGAAATACTGAGAAACACACTAGACACAGCTTGCACTGCATGACCTGAGACAGCAGAATTAATTAATTAGTGCCAGTTGATGTGTAGCTTGTGTAGGGCAGCTCTAAGCTATCTCAGTGCATTGCATCCCTAATATTGTATGTTCTATAAAACGTATAAACCTTCATGGAGAATGTTTATAAGCAAAAATGTGTGGATGTATTTTTATACACCAGACAAAAAAATTTTGTTCATCACACAAAGGTCTGCTTCTAAAAAAATACAGGTTTCTTTTCCCCAGCCAAAAAAGAAATCTCTGTTCAGGCTCACACTTTCAAGGCCAACTACATTCAGAAGAGCACAAAACCTGTGCCACGTGCACAGACTTTGGGAAAACTTTTAAAAAAGGCTGGGAAGATGTGCTGAACTCTAGCCTTCATATCCTGAACTGCAGACTTCATGGCTTAGACACTTCTCTTTCTCTCCCTTAGTTCAGACTGAAGTTATCAAAGAAAGTTTCCTAATAGAGAGATTTTAACTGCTGAACCATTTCCCAAGGGAAGTAACAAAAGTCTGGTACTAAAGCTATTGGAAACCAGCCATGATAAAATCCTGGCACACGTAATTTAAGGAAGGCTGCGAACCTGGCTCTCAAGGGATCACTGGTTGTTCTGCTAAATAACTGCACTCTGTGGACAGACAGGACACAATTACTGGCATTAGCTGAGGGAAAGGGACTTCTCTTTTGGACAGAGATCAGAATTTGAGAACTCTAAAGAATCACAGAATATTCTGAGCTACATGGGACCCATGAGGATCTTGGAGTCCAACTCTCAAGTGAATGACCCACGTGGGGATTGACTCCCCAGCCTTGGTGTGGTCAGCACCCCGCTCTGACCAGCTGAGCTGCTGTGGCATTATGTCAAAGGGAGGCAAAATTCTGTCAGTTATTATAACAATGTCTTCTGACACTTTGGAGCTTCAAAGCTGTTGTTGCATCACAGTGAGGAAGACAGCTAACATGTTTTTTTTAAGTTTTTCTGCAAATTCTTTGCACACACCCCCTCATATATATATATATATATACACACACACACACACACACATATATACACACACAATGTGTAATCTATATAGTCATACAGCATATACACAGACATAGAACTCAGTTTGGCATGCAGCCAGAATCTACTGAGGGTGATGGGGACTTGTTGCTATGGAATTCTACATCCTGAGAGAATCCTTTTAAACCTCTTTGTCGAGCCAAATGATTTGTAAAGATGTCTCTGGGTTGGTGCTTTCAGCTTTACTACCTAGTGCACATAGGTTTGTGCCAGAAGAGAAAACAGGACAAATCACTTTTATCCCGTCTTTAAAAAACCCAAATCCCTGGCTGGCTAGAGTTTACACTAAAACTAGGAGGGAAATCTTGTTTTATCATTTGATTTCTGCATTGTTAAGTTATTAACCATCATCTCAGCTTTCTCTCTCTGAAAATGTGCGTTGGATTAATTTTGGTAATCCTTGTTTAAAATGTTAATTCAGATTTCTTTATAAGACAGGAAAGAGAAGAGGTCAGGGTCTAATTAATTGAAGTGACACCCAGCTTGTATCTATCTTTTCAAAAGTAAGTATCAGTTTTCCCGAAACAGGAAGAGAAGAGAAAGAATATTTAATCCTACTGACATCCAAGGTTCAGCCATATTTTTCTGGACTGTGGTGCCTAACAGAGATAGATGATGTTATTTTACCTTCTAATGGAAAACTGTAGAAAGACAAAAGGTAATTGGGAAAATAAAATTCTTTTCAGGAAGCTATGAATTTAACTCTCTTTAAAGTATAAATAATTCTCTTAGTAAGCCCTTAAGAGGAATGATCATGTTTTCTGCTGCACTGACAATGAAAGGTAATCCAAGGAGATTATATTTTAGCAAATCATTAATTACGTAGTTCAATATCTTAAACTGTATGGTAAACAGAGGAGATGAGCCAAACAACCCAAATCTGTCACTGCTTAGTTGTGTTGGGAAGCTGATGGGTTTCTTTACCCCAGAAGAGATTAATGTGGGTTTTTTTCAGCTGTTAGTTGTGAAGCTGTGATATCTTCGATCAATAGCAAGCACACAAATTTAGGGGTATATCAATAGATTTTCCCTCAATTCAAGTGCAGGAAACTGAATCTTCATCAAATATGCTTTTACAAGGCAAGTGTAACAATTCAGTAACATAGAAAAAGGAACCATAGAATCACCGAATATCCTGAGTTGGAGCGACCCACCAGGATCATCCAGTCCAACTCCTGTCCCTGCACAGACACCCCAACAATCCCACTCTCTGCACCCCTGAGAGTGTTGCCAAAATGCTCCTGGAGCTCTGGCAGCCTCAGGGCAGTGCCCATTCCCTGGTCAGTGCCCCAGCACCCTCTGGGGGAAGAACTTTTCCCTGATGTCCAATCTAAACCTTCCCTGTCACAGCATCACGCCATTTGAGGAACTGGAATGCGTATATGCCTTTTGTTATAACTGGGGTCTAGGTGGCCCACCCCAGTGGCACATTGAAGGGTTGATAGGTGGATGAAGATGCATAAAATGTCACAGTTATGGGCATGAATCTAATAGAAAAAAGTACTAAAAAGGAGACAGCAGAGTGAGATTCAATCGAATGTGTGTCCTGGTTTGAGACA
>VZTA01009512.1:6460-129301 GCA_013398855.1 Mohoua ochrocephala
GCCGCCTTCCGGCCCCGCCGCGTCCGCCGCTGGAAACCTTCCGTGCTGCCCCGGACGGATAGTTCCGAGCCCGCGGGCGGCGAGCTCAAGGGTCGGCACAGAAACTCCCGAGTCACCCCAAAGGCGTGGGCTGCAGCACCCGTGGCCGACTGAGCTACTCTGCCCCGGGGGGAATACCTCACCCAAGGGCGAGGACGTGCACAAATAGCCACGGACACCCTTTCCCCCCCTTCCATCCCTGCCATCGCTCCTCTGCCTGCGTTCCAGCCGCGAGCCAGTAAAATCCAACGCGCACGTGTCTAAAACGGGAAAATGCCAGCGGCTGGTGGGGTTTATCGCTGACAGACACCACTCAGCCACACAGGGTTGCCGGACAATGGACTCGAAACCTCCCTGCAGGTGTTGAGCAGATGCCCTCGGGGGTGTGATGGTGCCTGGGAAGAAGCGACTCCGCTGTGTCAGACCTCCGCGGGGTGCGGGACTTAACCACTTCAGGTCTTTCCTCCCGGGGAAATGAGCGACAGGACGAGAGGAAACGGCCTCAAGTTGTGGCAGAGGAAGTTTAGATCGGGCATTGGGGGAAATTTCTTCGCGGAAAGGGTGGTTAAGCATTGGGACAGGCTGCCCAGAGAACGCGGTGGGATCGCTGTCCTTGTGAGTGTTCAAAAAACCGCGCAGATGTGGCGCTTAAGGACGGGGTTTAGTGATGGTCTTGGCAATGCTGGGATAATGGGTGATCTTAGAAGCCTCTCCCAGCCTGAATGATCCCATGGCTCTATGATGAGGTGCTCCGAGCGGGTGGCTGGGCCGTGTGAGGGCGGGAGGGCAGCGTTTGTGGGAAGTGTATTTAATAGCGTAGCCGGGGAAAGTTACTGGAAAAGTTAAAGTGGGTGGCTCAGGCAGAGGGTTCTGGGCAGCCTGGCACAGGGATGGTACCTGTGACACTCTGGCTTTAGTGAGGTCTGGCTTTCATCAGTATTCGGAATTGACTCAGTCTTATTTTCCTTTTCTGATAAGGGAACCAGCACAGCCCAGAGTGCAGTAGTTAGGATAGTGAAGGGGTATGAACCCAAGGGTCCCTTTTGGTTTTGGCGGAAATCTCTTTTTATAAAGACACATGAGCTTTCAGCATGGTCAGCTGGAATCTGTCCTTGCTTCTCCTTACCCCACTACTCCATCTTCTCCCTCACTGTGGCATGTGTGTGTGTGGGGATGTTGCACTTGAGGCTTGTAACTGGGCACTTTTGGTGTTCACACCCAAAACTGTGATCCAGAAAATTACCAGTAGCTTTCACACACACTCCTTGTCCCGTGTTCACTTCTTGTCCTTTTAGGAAGTAGCCCCATAGTGTGTTCAGAAATGCATCTCCCGAGTTTACAGTCCAGCTGACATTCCCTCTCTGAAGCCGGTTCATCTCCGCTATCACAGCGATCGCTGCATCTTTTTGCTCTCTCCCTGGCATCAAGAACAGCAGCAGGGATGTTGCTAAATTTCATGCAGATGTGTTTTCTAACGGGGTCCATTGGTAGCTTACGCTGCTGCTGCTCTGACAGAGACCTCTATACCAGGAGGAAGAAAGGGTCTAAAAATGATAAAGGTGTTATGTCCCAATTTCTGAGCACTGTGTCAACCCTACAGTGGTGCTAACCCTACCAAGGTGCCCAGGAAGTAGCAAAATTCTATTTGCCCCCATTTCAGAGATGTGGAACCAAGGCACATAGCGAGACCAAGTAACTTGCCAAGCCATGGCAGATGCTCCCAGCCAGAGAAGAGGGCTCCCTTGATCCTAGCGAGCCTTGTTGCCACAGTACGATGCTTTTCTCATGTAGCACCCTGCACGGCTGAGGTGACACAGGATTTCGTGCACCGGTAACTTGGAAGTAATACATGGGGGCACACATTTTTGAGAGAAAAGTTTCAGTGCTGTACTTTTCCCCTTTTTATCATGATACAAAATCAACCTTTTTCATTTGTTTGGGGTTTTTTGGTTTTTTTTTCAGGTGCAGGCAGCTTGTCATGGTGCTAAAGAGGCACGAACTCGTCAGGTTTGTGTGTGTAAGGGGGATTGGGTGTAACAAGATGGCTGCAACTCTGGATGCAATCAGTTGCCAAACTGCCTGCTCTAATCAGTGGGACAGGAACTCAAGTGCCTCCTGAACACAGCAGTAAAAGGCTTTCTGCACAGCAGTGGAAATGGCTACTGCTTTTTTTGGAGGAAAGGAAGAGCACCCATTACAAAGCAGCCTTTCCCACCAGTCTGCTGCCTTGGGTGGTCCTCAGAACTGCAGGAAGTGGAAATACCACTTTTGAACTGGCAGCCTTCACAGGAGAGGTCACCTGGGTTTCACCTCATCAGTTTGGAGGCCCTCCCCAACTTTGCAATGAAACTGGAAAAAACAATAAAGAGGGGGTGGGAGTGCAACCAGCTGATGGTTTGCAGTAAATGCTGCAAGCAAACATGCAGCTGGGCTGACTGTTATCACTCATATAGCCCTCTAATTGCTGAAGTTGTCTCCAGTTGTCTGCAGCTCCTCAGCTCAGGACTGCAGGTACAAGTAAGACCTCTGTGTGAAGGAGGACAGGTGGTGCTATAAACTCTGTTTTTCTTGTGGCAAAATGGCACTTCCTGCAAATAAAGGAAAAAAAAATAATCTGAGAAGTGTAAACTTATCTTAGGAATCTTCCAGCTCATCCTTCCCATTCCAAAAAAAAAAAAAAGTGAATATAAATGTAGCAATGCTTTGTGACTGAAATGTCCATGCTACTCAAGAGTAGAGGGAGTTTGTCTGGTAACTTCCTTCATACTGGAAAGACTGGACGTAGGGTAAGATTTACATAGCAGTAATTCTATGCAAGACCCATAGTCAAGACCCACAATCCCAGGTGAGGAATGTCAATCTGAATAACGAGTTGAGTTCTTTCTGGGAGTTAGCCATGGCCTGTGTTAGCAGCCAAGAGCCAGACTGAAGGAGGGAGCTCTGTTTAACTCACCAGCAAAGACCTTAGGGCAATACAGTAACGGGGCTCACTTAAGCCACACGCTGTTCTGTCACAGCATTTGGTGTGTGGGTAAACCCAAGGGATGCAGTTGAGTATTGCAGAGCTGCAGGGCTTTTGTCAAGCAAATCTGCACAGAACTGGAGCCTTCCGTCTGTGTGTTTGTTGGAATATCACCTTGGCAACCTGCCGCAAGCCTTGGCTTAGACCACTGCTTCCCCACGACCCACAGCAGGTCTCTAAGATACCAAAGGTTAAACCCTTTAGCTGTCTTAAGTTATGTGCCTTTGATATTTGGAGATTAAGAGAAAAGATATTTTAAGGCAATACTATTATTATCGTTTCCCTTTCATACCTGTAGACTCTTCCATCAAAAAAACCCAAACCAAACCAAAAAATAACAAAAAAAACCCCAGAGTATAGTAGAACACTACATTGTGCAGTGTTCATGTAAAATCTTCACATGGATAGGTTTTACCTTGGGGTAATAAGCACTTAGCAGTGTATTAGTCCTTTTATTCAAATCTCTTGTGGACTTAAGTTTCCCCTACAAACTAAAAATACAACTCATCCCAGTATCTGACTCAAGAATTATAGATGTTAATGTATTTTGGCCTAATAGGGATTATGAATCTCTTTGAGTTTTCTGCGACTTTTTTGGGTTTTGAATTGGATTTGAGATAAAAAGGAAGGCAGGGTTGTAGTCGGGGGAGAATATATTTTAGATCATTGGTTATCTCAAAAAAGACAAGATGTAATTTATTTGAAAGGAGTTTTCAGAATTTAAAATGATCCATCAAAAGGCAGTAGAAGTTTAAATTTGCATTAAAAAATCTGCAGGAGAAATTGATGTCAGTTCAGCCTAAAGGCAGAATGGCCTAGCTAAAACCCTAAGTAGATAAAACAGGAGAAAAATATCCCATTTCAGAGATATATTCATATACCTAATGATGTTACCCTGCACAAAGTCCATAGTATTTTATTGCAGAGAGTAGCTTGGAGCAATGAGAATAGCATCCAAAGCCTCATTAGAAAGCCTTTACCATATGGCCAGTTTTGTCTTCTGTGCATCCTACACCAACTCACCCCACTACTGCGTGTTTGTTTTACATGCTGAGATCTGTACAGACTGAAGGAGCTTTCCAGTTGATTTTTCAATACCATGAAGGTATCTTTCCAAACACTTGAGGGCTGCTACAGAATTGCTGACTTATATCAACCACTGATAATGATTTGTTTTTAAGTAGACAGCATTTATGATCAGGATTGTGTGAAGTAAACAGAAAGATCCGCAGCAGCTGAGGTTCTAGAGACACTTACATAGACCATCTATAGATGAACACATGAAAATGACTGATGATTTTTACAGCTCAGCATACAATAACCTGTTGATTTTTGCATTTTATGTGATGCTACATTATAGAAGCATCTTGTGGCACCTCTGGTAATGAAGAGCTGTAACTGCCCAATTCTATGTAAACGCAAACACTTTAAAAATTAGTTTAGTCGAAGATCACATGTACCAGAAGAACGATTTATCTGATTCCTAATTTTTCTCGCTGAAAGCTTTCTTTTATTCAGTCTGGCAAATAACTTCTCCTCAACTGTACATTACGTCCCCAAATGCAGGTCCCAGGGTAATGTAATACTCTTTACAGGGCGAGAGCACCATCATGCCTCCGAGGAAGGATCTCAAATCACTTTTCAAGTTTTAAAGTCCCCCAGTACTATTGTGAGATATTTATGATACATGACAGTGACCTTCATTTTACAGATGAGGAATCTGAGGTGCAGAAAATTTGAAAAAACTTGGCCAAGAAAACAAAATGAGATACTGGAGGAGGAAAGAACACGGAGTCATTGATTTTTCAGTCCCGTGCTTTAACAGGTAGAAAAGGCTCCTTCTGAGAATAGGGAAGGAAAGAAAATAGGGGGGAAGTGGGAATAAGAAACTAGAGGTGTTGTATGTAAGAATTAAGGTTCGTTGGCAGAGTGGTGTGTGACATGTAAGGGGAGATCACAGTAGCTTCCAGATGAAATACACCCACGCAGGGAGAGATGTGCAGCCTGACAGGGTAAGCTCTCAGATGAAGAGTCAGCCATTACATGGAAATGTGGATCTGAGATCTATCAATTTGGACATCTCCAGACAATTTATACCCATGACCAGGTAATACTGGCTGCTGCTCAGTGTCTGATCAGCTGAAGAAGTCTTTACAAGCAAGTGTGAATGGTGGCGCTGCAGGATAGAGATGGGGCAGAACTGAATGTGCTGGGGAGACAGCCCCATGCATCTTGGCTATCCCACTGCCTTCCTTCAAGGGTACAAAATCATCAACCAAAGCTGATCCTATGGAAGTTTACTTCTCTAAAGGAGAATCAGGGAGCTAGACTAGTACATTACCAGCAAACTCATTTAAAAATATGTATTTCTAAACCAACCCCCCTTGCTCATAGGGGAGAGTTTCAAAAATATTCAGCGCTGGCCCCAAACAGCTTCTTCAGGAACTAGCAACAAGAATGTTTTCAATTCAGTGGGAGCACAACTCATCCAAAGATGGGCCTTTTGGATAGTCCCACACAGATTACTTTTTGTCAGATTTTCTCCTTAGTTTCTAACAAGTCACATTCTTCACAATTGTTTTTTAGCAAAAGAAGCAGCCAAAATTCAAACACAAAAAATAACACAGATCTAATTTCTTCATTTATATACATAAATATTTCAATGGAAAGGGCAGTCCAGCACCATTCTGTTCTTGTGTGTCGTCTTTTTTTTTTTTTAAAAAAAAGGTGGCTTCAATATTCTTTTGGTAAAAAAACCATTTCTTCAATCACACACAGGTGATCTGTGTGAGGATGAAGTTACAAACGACTGCTTGTCACAAAACCAGGCAGTGCAAAATTTCTTTTGGAAAATGTGCCACACAGATACTGCATGTGAGATTAAAAACCACAAATGAAACAAAACAAGAATTCCCAAACAGAAGAGATTATAAATTTGGATAGCCAAAGTACATCCTGTTTGAAAGCCAGACAGACTGTTGGGATTAAGTGGGCATGTTTTAAGACATGCAATCCTGATGGATCATGCTCTCCAAGCCAGACCTGTTTACAGCTATGGTCCAAACACTTTGTAACAGCGGGATTTGTCAGGCTTTTGAAAAATTACTACTCAGGCCACAGACTGAGTGGGCTTGTTTGGGTGCCCATGGTTTAAGGTGCTAGCATTAGAAATGCCCATGCTTCAGGTCAGGTATCTCTTGAAACACTTTATTACCCTTCCCTTGGAATATGGAAGTTGAAAGCAGGCAGCCTTGTGGCAGAGAGAGAAATAAAGACAACTGCAAAACTGTGTTGTTTTTATTTTAAACATGCAAAATACAGTTCATGCATCTGCCATTTTGAAAAATCTCTCAGTTCATAGCAGATTAAACCAAAGACATTTTGGCTATCGACTCTCAATAAATATTTCAAAATGCTTTACAGTGTAAATATAAGAAATTTAGCAAAATTTCAACAAACCTGTATAAAAACCAGATACAGATAACTTTTTATTTCAAGGCAACATGCTGTAATGTAAAGAGTTCACTTTTTTTTTTCTGGATTTTTTTTCTCATAAAAAGTTTTCAACAATACAACCGCTTAACAGATTTAAGCCCTTAGGCTACACATGCAAAAAAAAAAAAAAGTTATTTTAGTTAAAAATCACCAAAACGTGCTATTTTTTTTGTTTCATTTTTTAAATACAGTAGTTGTAGACAGTAGCATTTTTCTTTTTTAATTTTGTAAAAGAGTGCAGGCAGGTTCATGGAGCTAGTGTCCTGGAAGACTCGTACTCTGACACACATTTTGGTTTTATCCCTTTGCCATTGTAATAGTCCACGACTTGGTTTGGAACTTCAGCCAAAACGCTTTTTGCTAGAGCAGCTGGGGATGCCTGCAGGAAATGGTAGAAAACACAAGCGTTAACTTGGCTCTCTGCTAGAAATGCCATGGGTTTTAGAGGCATTGGTGCCATGAGATCAAGGGAGGAGGTATGGTACAGAAATGGAAGGGAAAAAAGACTCAAAGAGAATCACACTATTGCTGGAAACTCATTTTATGAGTCAGTTTAGGTATGAAGCTGTAGCTGCCCAAAAGTACACTAAAGCCAAAAGTTCTCTGTGTCACTTCAGGTCGGTTTGGACTGTTTTAAGTCCAGGGTAACTAAACTTCCCTGCACTCTGGGAGAGCACCATATCACAATAAAAGGCTGCAAAGACTTCATTCATCAGTGTTCAGCAAGGAATCCTGCAGAGCTTCAAGCTGAACATGAATGGACAACACTGTAAAAGGGAGGCCTTCATCACCATTCTGCTCTTCAGAGTCTGGCATGGTGTTTTAACGGCTGGGAAAGTTTTAAATTCAATAAAAAATACTTTTTTTTAATTGGAATTAAACCATGGTTACAAGAAAGCTTCAATCCTAGGCTTGGTGGAGGCTTTAAAGCTCTTCCTGCAATGTAAAAATGGCAGGTGTCAATCAGACTTAAGAACTGATGACCCTGGAAGGTAGAGATGGATATAGAGATGGTCGGCGGCTTTCACCCCAGGCAGGGAAGTGCAGTGAGAAACCCTGTCCTCCATCAACAGCTCAGAGTTACTGCCTCACACCCTGACAATGCTTCATTTTAAGCAGGGGGGGGGCTGTGGATGTTTTGTGGGGAGCCATTACCTGTGTGTGCTGCATGGGTATTCCTCAGCCCCTGAATTCAGCAGTGCCAAAACTGGACTCTTGTTCTCCCATGCACCCTCTTGCCCCATGTTTTAGATTTGATTGTTTCTAATGTTTGGGTAGAGCTGGTTCCAAGTCCTCCAGAGCCAGCCTGCTTGTTCCCTTTGAGCCCAAAATGCAGTAAAAATGCAAATACTTAAATGTCATTTTGGGAGGTTTAAATTGATGTGTTTACCTCCAGAGAGCACAGACTGCAGCTCAGACGATGCATGGGAACTCAACCGGTGGCTGGATCACATTTCTTCTGCACACCAAGTACTTTTTCCCAAATTAATGAACACTTTCCTCCTCACTGTCTGTTATCAGCCAGGTTTCAAAACTACCATGTCACAAAGCAGTTGTATTGACTGTTTTTTGACCTCCTCTGTTTCGTGGGGTGGCTTCCTTTTCCTAACAGAGTCTTAAAATTTGGTTTACATAGAATGTAA
This sequence comes from Mohoua ochrocephala, assembly GCA_013398855.1. Taxonomy (NCBI): domain Eukaryota; kingdom Metazoa; phylum Chordata; class Aves; order Passeriformes; family Acanthizidae; genus Mohoua; species Mohoua ochrocephala. Next base: position 14,660 of record VZTA01009512.1, read on the forward strand.
ATGGTAAACTATTTGTAGGCACGCTAATCCACGGGTGAAGAAAACACCAGGCCATTAGAAATTCCAGTTTCAAATGCTATAATACTGCAAATACAAAGATAATGCTAGCAAAACCAGAATCAGAATGTTTTTTGGAGTTTTTTTGGTATTTTTGTATTTTGACTCACGTATGGGATTAGTAACAAATAAAATGAACTGCTATTTCCCTGCTGTGACATTTATACCAAAATATTTGTGCAGTCAAAAAAGCCTGGAACATTTCTGTGTGAACAAACTGGCAAAGCATAGAGCATACTTCGTGTGACAGTGCAGCAACTGTTCTAAGGTGTTACACAGTAACAGAACCCATTTATTTTCATCCTGAAAAGTGAAATGCATGGTTTTCCGGAGTTGCCCTATTCTTGCCTAAAGTTGTTTTATAGACCCATGGAATAATTTGGGTTGGAAGGGACCTTAAAGTTCATCTAGTTCCAACTAAAATAATCAGAAAATACCCCTTGGAATCACACAAATGGCTAATTTCTACAATGCTGTTGAAAATTACTGGTTTTTTAAATCTCCTTCCCAGTGTATCAAAGCCGTACATACCTTAGCCCACCTCTGTGCTATCTTACCAAAAATACAACCCTACACAGAGGTAAAAACAGGGAGTGGGGGAAGAGCCCTGGGCCAGTGCTGCGCACACAAGCTGTAGCAATCAGGAAACTTCACTCTGCTCTGTCTTTAAAAATGCTGGGCAGGAGCACTGGCCATCAGCTTCTCCGGATCTGTGTCATTCACATGTCTGAACAGTGGCCCAACGACACTCACTGCTGTGCATCACCTTCCCTCCGCCACTTCCCTCCTCTGACGCCACATCCATTCCTCCTGAGTGAAGGCTCAGCCCTTCAGAACAGGCTCTGTCAGGGCTCAGATGCACAGCTGAATCGATGCCACTTGAGGAGTCCTCAGTTGAAAAGCCTTTCATTGAGGTTTAAGCCAAAACATTTACTGTGCCCACAGGCTCACAGGCAATATGTGGCGCCACGCAGGGTTGTCCTGGGGTGGATGGCTTGACTCTGTGCTTCAGTCTGAGCAAGGGCAACTGTTGCTTTACTGAGTTTCATCGTGCCAGTCTTGTCTCATGGTCCTGGGGCTCTTTCTAGCAGAGCACATCCCAAAACCAGGGTTGGGGTGGGTTTCCTCTCTGATGATTTGGACCATCTGTACCTTACATACTTTTTGTGGTGGTAAAGCACTCTCCTTTCCAGATCAGATGGGGCAAAGCAGCATTTGTCTAAGTGAGAATTACAGTCAGTAACTTCTAAGCTAAAACACAGACACAGTTCATCAGTGTTGTGCAAGGATTACCTTTGCTGGGTCTTTAGCACAGATGAGACATTAAATGAATGTTTTACAGTAACATTGTCTCCACTATTTAACTGCTTGAAGAGCATCCTAGCAATAAGCACCTCAAGATGAATAGTTCTCAATTGATAGCTAATACATAACAATCAGATCAGTCAGCAGCAGGAAAATAATCCCCTATGACTCCATAATTGGTGTGTATTACAAAAGACTGTTGGTTTGGGTCTATAGCTTCGCAATGCTTAACCTTTAACCACAATGCATAGTGCAAAACATTGCTCCTTGCAGTGGTTATGAGCTGTGCTTTCCACACTCCTTTGTGATGTATGTGTTATTAAGGCACAGCTGTTAACCTTTATGATTAAATACAATGCAGAATGGAATACAATCTACCCATGGCATCAGATTTGTGCCCAGTAAATATATCATACGTCCCAAAGGCAGAGAATTCCGTCTCTCAAAATACGACTGTGAATGGATTGAGGCAGGCGATTTTCTTAACTACGTTTCAGTGATGGAGCATCACTGTTCTACAGTTTCAGGTGAAGGACACTCACATTACTGGAGTGGTGATGATTACAGAGAGAAAAAAATCACTTGGGTTCAGGGAAAATATGTTTCCTTTGTTTTCACCTTTAGTGAATGGCATATGTCACCTACTATACAATGGGACATTTTTTTAAGTGTTAATGGTTACCTTGATTTTATCAAACCTCTGCAACTACAGGATTTGCCAAGAGTCACTACAGTTGCTATCATTATTTTGATGGCTTCAAAGATATTCCTTAAAGAGAGAGAAAGAGCTCAGATGTTTTACTGAAGTACTTCTGATGGACTGTATCACGTAGGAGATTAAACCCCTATAATAGAGCCTGCTGTCTACACTGGGTCTTAAGCCAGTAAAACATTGAAGTGGGTATAAGATTTTAGGTTATGTGAATAGCTAATTGAAATGTGTTAAATGCCTGTATGAGTGCTGTGCAGGCTCAAAACCTTCTCTGAAGTCAAACTTCTAGAATAAAAGGGATTTGCTCTATCGGTTATTTTTGCAACTTCCTTCTCCCCCCCTTCCATTTTCTCAGAGGGGAAGGTTTTGCACAGATTATTTTTGATCTCTTTGGATAGATATGAGATTTTGAGTTCCAAGCTGACCTGAGAATAGAAGTAATGAAAAAAAAATATTGCTTGGGTTGACTCCAAGGGAATTTTGGTTTACTCTTCCAGCAAAAAGAACAATAAATGCTCACACATAACATTTTCATCTCTCCTTCTGTCATTAATTGGTATCAATAAATACTTATCAGAAAAACCTATAAACCTTACACAATTTGATTTTTAATCTTTCTAAAAAGATTCTTCAACTTTTTTTTTTCTACTTAATAAATTAACACAAGGTACACTGACAAAAGGAATGGGATTTTTACTTAAACATCTATTTTGCTTCAAGCTGTCAAAAGTAATACGCTGATGTATGTAAATTCTTGTGCTTGGTCAGAACTGATCTGACAAAAATCTCCCAAATGTGTAAAATCTGCATTTCCTCTGTGGGGAAAAATAAGTTTGAATCAAAGCATCACGCTCATTTCTCCCATGAAAAATGATGTCACTAGTTGATGCATGGTCTTTCGTTTGTGCTAAGTAAGCACGGAAGCTGTGAATGTCACTGTGAACGTTGAGAGAGAGAGATTATTTGGGGTATGACAATAAAGAAATTCAACCCGAAGTGGCTATTTTTATGAGCACTCATCCATTACAATGACATTTGTTGAAAAGCTGAAAGATCGCAATAAACAGACCAAATATCAGGTTGCATAAGATATATTAACTTTTCTGATAGACGAAATACAAATCTACCTCTATACCTGTATTATCTTTGCTACTGAAAGAGGGAGAAAAATATCACTATTTAACAAGAGGAATACATAAAGATTGCTTTCCTCTCCCAGCCCTGGGGAAGTTAATCTAAATCAGCTAAAAAGATATATGCTTGTCATTTGACCAGTGCGGGCAGTAACAATGCTACAGATACAGTCACAAGTTAACACCAGGGGCACAATGCATTTAGAGCCCAGAACTGCAACTGTCAGCGTTAATCTATTAAATCCAGGATGATTTTAGCTATATTATAAAATACAAAGTGAAACTAAAAATAACAAATGTAGCTGGCTTTGCCAGTTCCTTGCCGAAACACGTTTTCACCTAATTAAAAGTAGCTCTCCCGCTAGCCCATAAATAACTCAGCTCTGGACAATTTTCCAGTGACTACGGTGCAGCACTCCGCCCTTGTGATTATCTGCTGCAGGAATCACAAGCTGTGAGGTGGTCGTGCTCATACTTTGTTCCAGCAGGTAGGTGGCTGTGCGCCACTGTCAGCACAGAAATGTGTGTCTCTACAACTGAGGAGTCAATCTGCAGCTATTTGGCATGGTGTCACCAAACTAACAGCAGAAGGTGAATTTTCCCTCCTGTCTGCATCCATTGTTTATATAAAGCTAGAAGGAAAAGAGGAACAAGTTTGTTTCTCTTGCTCCTCAGTAGAGTTTGTGAAAGTAAGAAGTATGTCTAGGTCTAAGACGAATATTGCAAAATTTTATTTTGAAATTAGAAAAAAGAACTACTCTTGAAAAGAGAAAAATGAAGGCATTTTGGAAGTAGCAAACAGAAAAAAAAAAGCCCTTGTGGTGACGAAAAGCCCAGAAAAACTAAAAGAGAAGCTAAACTAAACCAGAAATATAAGCAGTGTGAACCCATATGCAGATCAAAACCAGCCCAGAGTTGAGATTTTGGCTGCGACATATCCAAATCTAAGGATCTCTAATGTATGGGAGCAGATTGAAAAGAGCAATCTCATGAGGAGAATGAGTCAGTTGCACTGTGAGGTAAAGAAATTCTCAAATCAAATACTGAGGATATCCTTCCTAGACAGAGGAAAAAAACAGCCTGGAGAACCATGTAAATGTAACAGAAGTGAGAGGAAAGAAGGGAGAGAAAATGGAAAAAGGGAAGGAAAGGAATGGGATCAGCATTGCAGAGGAACATAATGCATACCTCCATATGGAGGAAAAGGGCTCTGAAAAACCCCTCTGTGTGTGGGAGAGCCCCTTCTGCTGGTGAACACTGTCCCTACCCTGCTTCTGAAAAGTCCCTGGAACAGATGATGCAATGTAGGGCAGGCGACTGAGAAAGTGCATGACCAAAGCTTTACTTCAGATCCGTCAATTTAATGCTGGTTCTGTTCCCTCCTTTCCTACAGAGCGTCTTCTACACCTCACTGGCCTCAGCCAGGAACAGCTGGCTCAGGGCAGAGGGAAGCTCGCAGTAATGCCACTTTCTTGGCTGTGTTCTTGTACAGGATTTGGGAAAAGGTTTGGAGGCAACCAGGATGCCGTGGGTGGATAGTCTTGCATTTGAGAACTCAGGGACCTAACTTCAATACAGGAACAGCCTCCTAGGGAACACAGTGAGGACAAATTCACAGCCATTTCATCTGCCTGTGGAAATGAAGGAATGGAAAGCAGAATACGGTAGTCCTAATAGAACAGATACAAAAGAGGATAGAAAAGAGACACAATGAAAAATTAGGTAGGGAGGGTAACCAAATTAAATCAGGGAGAAAGTGGAAGCAAGGACTGGCACCACAAAAAGCACATGTATTCTGCCTCATCTCCTCCTTCCCCACCTACACCAACTCACTAATGGAGCACTTTGCATTCTGATTCCTTTTTTATTTCACTATTTCTGACACAATAATGCCATAGACTTACTCAATACTTCATGCATATGCAGAGTTAAGCCCAGCCCCATGAATCATTCACTCTACACATTCACCCTTCTGTGGCAAGGAGGGAAAAATCAGCTTACATGTTTGAAGTTCCTGAATGGCACAAACTGGACGATGTCTCGAAGCACAGGCTCACCCTTGGGAGACCTCAGGATGCCATCATCACCATCCAGCATCTGCATGTCACTAAAATCAGCGTTGCCCACCCCGACGATGATGACTGACATGGGGAGGTGAGAGGCGTGGACAATGGCCTCTCTGGTGTCAGCCATGTCTGTGATGACGCCATCCGTCAGGATCAGCAAGATGAAATATTGCTGAAGTTGTTGGACAAGAAGTGAAAAATTATACCATTAGCTAATATTCCAAAGCTGCTTAACCTTTTGCAGTATAAAAGTGTTTCTGGTCACTCACTCATGGACCTTTTTAGAGAGAAAAGAGCCTTTATATTGACTATATAGAATTATTCATCCCAAGCTCCTCAGCTACTAATTTCTCCTCCTCTGGAGTTTAGCTCTGGTTCAGGTAATTTCCAGGAGCTGGAAAGGAGCCAAAGGAGGCCCAGTGTAGAAAAGGGGGTATCTAGCTGCTAGGGCTGGGAGAGTCAGATCCTGGGCTGGGAAGTCTGGAATAGTCCTGAGATCTTCACTAGCCCTATCTTCCATCTGCTGCGCAATCACTTCGGACAGGTTCCGATTACCTTTTTTCCCTTTGGGAACCAGTGGGAGGCAGGGAGGAATGGGGTACTGGAGCGTTACAGGCCTGCAGCAGAGCTGTCAAGGGGGTTATGACAGTGCTCTCTAGAGGAGCTTTGCTAACAGGTGAGAGGGGTGGGTGCAGCTGCAAACTGGGGGCTGACCCACTGCTGCCTGTGGGGGAAGCACCACATCACGGCAGGTCTGCTGCACTCTGCAGAGTAATGGGGTCCCTGAAGAGAGCAAGGCAGGAATGTATCCATCTTCATACTCTTCATGCAGAGCCCCGAAGAGAAGTTTTCTCATTCTCTAGAGGAGAGCAAGCAATTTGGTGAGCTTGTCATTTCTCTCCCAAATCTCCCAAACCCACTGAACTGGGATCATCAGCTATGACATATCTTCACTTGGGAAAGGTGAAGAGTGGCCCTTACTTGGATCTTTTATGAATTGTTAGGCAGCTGGAGGTGTTTAACAAATATGCATTAATAGGAAAAATGAACAAAGCATAGGATTTGGTCACTCTGCATGAGTAATACCAACACATTAAACATCAATAATGTTTGTGTATAAACAGATCTATAAACTCAAAGTGTTCAGATCATATTGTCCTACTACGAATAAAACAAAACCTGCAGGGAGAAAACTTCGTATTGAAGATTCATACTATAAATTGTTTTTCAGATGGAAAGGTGGAAGTTTAGGTATAGAAGAATGAAGGAACTTAATCAGTATGGAATACTAGATCAGAAGCAGCACTGGGAACAGAGTGAGCCACCTCAGGATTAGGTGGGTATGGAAATTCAAACATAGCAAGTCTGCATTTTAGGACTGGGACCCTAAATACTATCAAGGTTCTGGAAACAACAGTGGAGTAACAATCATACAATCATAGAGTGGTTTGGATTGGAAGGGACCTTAAAGATCATCTAGGCCCAACAGATGATGAGGCAGGGACACTTTCCACTAGACCAGGTTGCTCAGAGCTCTATCCAACCTGTCCTTGAACACTTCCAGGGATGGGGTATCCTTAGCTTCTCCAGACAACCTGTTCCAGTGCCTCACCACTCCCACAGTAAAGATTTTTTTTTCTAATATCTAATCTAAAGTTGCCCTCTTTCAGTTTGAAGCCACTACCCTTTGTTCTGTCACTACATGCTCTTGTAAATATCAGTCAGAAGCCCAGACTCGTGAACAGAAATATTTGGGAACTGCTGCCCTAATAGGACTTAAAAAAGGCCCAACACATGAAGAAAGCTTAGAGAAAGCTCTAGGCCTGGTGATCAGACACATGCCAATGCACACTTCTATTCTGTTCTATACATAGGCACTTTTCTTGCTGCAGCACACAATGTCTCCCTTACATCCTTTACTCCCACAGCACTTCTCTCGTAAATGGTTCAGACCTATTTACTCACATATTCCCTCCAATTCTCTTGTTCTCCCTTTCTCCCATTCTGTCTTCGAGGCAGGATCAAAATAAACCTAATGCATCTCAAAGATGTCCATTTAAAATGTGATCTATGTGTAAGTCTTTTAGCCCAAGAAATCTGTCCTGGGATTTGTATCAGGTGCAGGCTAACAGACTTGTCTTCCAATTTCTAAAAGGCACAAATTACTTCATCAGTAATAACAAGCTGAAAACTACATCCTTACCATTTTCAAATGAATGGTTGGAAAAATCCCCTAGGTGAACAGAAAAATTTTAGTACAGCCTCTGCAGGAGAAATGAAATCGGATAGTCTGTGTAGGGAATCATTTGAATTCATCTCCTGGTATGACCAAGACTTTTAGGATTTGGACCCTCAATCTTTAACCTTAGTAGTGCCATTTCTATTTCCACAGTGAAAAACTGGGTGTGCTACAGTAAAACAGCCCTAAAAGCAGGAAATAGATCAGTGGGGGAAGAGTTTAAAGTTGTGACAACAGAAGCTATAAACATTGGATACACTGTTCCAGCTGACACAGGTTTAAGCTGCCTTCTGTGAAGGCAGTTAATAAAAACTGTGAAGGCACAATCTGCGTTAAAAGGCCTTGTTTTGATGGCCTACAAGAGATCCATCACGAGACAAGAAGAAAAGGCAAACACAGCTTTTTTGCCTTACCGAGGCCTCCTTGGTGTTGGTCTCCTCTGATGCAGATTTTGCCACTTTCTGGATGATGGGAGCAATGTTTGTCGGTCCGTACAGCTGCAGCTTGGGAAGGCAGCTCTGATAAGCTTCCACAACACCTTGTATTCCTGGCATGAAAAACCACACAAAAGACAAATGAAAGTGGAGCACGTTGCCAACATCAAGTTTGTTTAAAATGTAAATGAAAGGTGGGTTCTTAATGAACGAAATAAAAATATTACATGATTAGCAAGGACTAGCAACTTCAGATAATTTCCAGGAAGCTGTCTGTAGCTGCCTTGAATCTAGTTTGTAATATATAATTCATTATACCATGCTTCTCCTTCCCAGCAGCTTTTAATGTCTATTTTTCAGGTATGAGCTTGCAATGCCATAGCTTCCATCCTTCTCGGTTTAAGATGTGATGACTTCCCGATCACCAACTAAGATTCATGCTGAAAGGCTAGACACACATTAAGAAACACTCCAACACTTCCTTCTCCTCTTCAGATAAATATTTTTGTTTATCATGGCAGTTGCCAAAAAATTTGTCCTTTGTACTTATGCCCTAAAGCTGTTAAGGAATTCAAACACAATTTGAAATACCTGACTCCCCTGTGCTAAGAAAATAATTTTTCAGGGTTAATTTGCATAATCACTCGCAGGTTAAATTTGACTATGACCAAAAGCTGTGAAATCTTGGAAGAAACAGCAGGATGCTTTGCAGCCTACAGAAAAATGAGCTTTAGCTGAGAAATTTTGATGGAGAACTAGCTATTTTTGGCTTTTTCATTTCGGGATATATAGTTAGACCAGGGAGAAAAGACTTCTGCTGACACACTTGACAGATCACAGAATGGAAATTGAGTGGAAATGGAAATATTTTCAGTCATTGAGAAGAAGGATTTCTTGAAGTGGTGCACATTAACCTCCCCATTCAGAACTCCCAGTTTACCAGACCTAAAGGATTAGAGGTCTAATGTTGGAAAGAAAGCGATAGACTGAAAAGATTTACAAAGGCTGCTGAAGAATGAAATGACTTCGGTGAGATCCTAAGCCAGTTTCAGTTTGCACTGAAAGTCGCTCACTCGTGAGATTTTTTACTCAACCATATTTACAGGATGGATGGCTGCAGAGTGGTTACTAACAAATTACAGGGAGTTGTAATTGTTTTACAATGACACACACATGCTCCCATTAAAAAGTGGTGGAGAACACAGTCTTCTCTCTTTAGAGACAGCTACATATATATTTTTCCATTGCAGTGCCAACAGACAAAAGAACTCGCTCCAATTATAGCTGTGACTGGCTGAAATGTAAAGTAGTGTTACAAAATTTCCCTTGGTAATTCCAGTGACTAAATTGCATATTGCAAAACTGACCTTTTGTTAACTCCCAGTTTTAAACTTGCTAAGGATTTCATTACATATACTTAACAACATTGCCAGAAAGCCTCATAAATCTTCCCTACGATGATAAGATACACTGTACTTTTCCTTCTTACGCAGTAAAATAGTGTAAGATAAACCTTACTCCCTGCATTCCATAGAGATTTAGTGTTGTTCATGTCAGAAAGTTGCTCTCATCTTAGAGAGAGACATGTTCTAGAAACATAATTTCTTATTTGCTTTCCCAGATCAATATATTTTAGAAATATCTACTGTGCATCCAATCCCAACTCAACAGGATGTGTGAGGGGATTACTTCATAGCTTGCTGTTCTTGTACTCCCTTCTTTCAGGCAGAGTCAATGTGCATTTTTTTTCACAATTCAACCTTTACATTTTTATTTGGAATCCACTTCCAGCATCTCCAATGAAATACAGGGTATGCATACATATATGGGTTTAAGACAGATATGTAGAAACACTCATTCAGACTAGAGGTTGTTGCCTACTTTCTTCTTCAGATAATAAACAATTATAAGACTATAAAAGTAACATACCCTAACTATACTAAATATAAGACTATAAATACTAAAATTTTCAAGAATGGAAATGATAACAGGTGAAGATATCCATATTTTATGAATTCCAGTGCTCTTCATCTTAACACATAATCCCTGTATGTAGAGTGATGCTTCACACTACTTTGTGCCAGCAAAAGCTTTACTTCCACAGAGAAAAGGATTTCATTCCTCAAAGGCAAAATAGACACATACTTTTTATAGTGCATCCAACTGCTGTTTCTTTGTTTAAAACAAGATACTCTTAAGCAATTTATTTTCGGGCAAGTGTGCTAGATATTACAAGGTAAAATAGTGTAATCACTAAGCACGTTATCTCCTCCTCACTCTTTCATCTTTTCTCCATGTGACATGCTGGTGTTACTGCTCCCTGTGCCACCCGATACAGTGAGAGCATCTAGAAAACATCGCAGAACAATTGGTGGTAGGAACTAATCAAACACCCATGACAGGCAGATGAGCAAGCTGCAGCAAATGACTAAACAACATATTTTCTGGTTTGTCTCCTTTTCTTGCTTTCACCCAGATGGATATTATTTAAAAAGGTATCATTTAAGACAAACAAGTGCTTTTTATATCTTGCACAAACAGGTGCAAATGCTGCAAAATTTCTTCCCTGGCATTCCTTCATGTTGCAACCATCTTTTAATGTTTTCTTAGGCCTAGAACTCCTTTCAGGTGAGAGGCTAACTTATCAGACAATTGAGTCTTATGCAAAGATATGAATAAAGTTTAAATGATTAAGGGACACAAGCTAAGCCTCACAGAACAGCTCCTTACTTTTTTTTTTTTACCTTCTTTCATTTCCTTGTTACATTTAATTTTGCATGCATAGTGTGGTTTGGATAGTAAATCCCTTGCTTGTAGAGGGTTTGTCTGTCCAAACTCTGCTGCTGGCACCACCTAGATGTGGCAGCCTGTTCAGTCAATAAAAAACATATAACAATGCCAGCGTGGTAAAAGAATTAGCCTTGAACGCAAAAGAAGCAGCAAAGGGGGTGGTGGGGAGGATAAAAATAATTGTTCTTTGCATGGACTGCTAGAGCTATTCTCTATTCTCTAGTTTGCAGAGGGTCACAAATACCCTGCACTTAGGTTGAGAAACAAAGCTCCATTTGAACACTACACGCATAAATATGTTGTCACCTAGTGCTGACCACTGTTAACTGTTTTAATAACACATTATAAAATATGATGGTCCAGACAGAATTCTGAGGTCTCTTTTGCTTCCCCACCCCATCCCCACATTGAAGTCTCAACATCAAGCTGGCTTACAAGCTTACAGGCACTTCTAGATGCATACATGTAACTTCTGCTTCTTTGGCCTCCTTAAAAAGCAACGTAAAAATCTGTGTGGGCACATCAAGCAGCTGTAGGACTTATGCCCAATTGCATTTCAAGCATATGACCTGCAAAGGCTGGGGCAGTCCAACAATTCAAGTGCAACAACAAAGCAGGAATGCCCTCTGAACCAAAAACAGCTCTTGCATTTCAGATGCGTGAACCCTGAATTCTTTTAATATCTCTTTCCGTTGAATTGCTTGTCCTCTCTTCTTTTCCTGACTTCATTTCATTGCATCTTAGTTCTCATCCTGAACATACTTGCTGCCCATGCCTGCAAGAAAGCCCCTAATAAGCCTGAGAAGGGTTAAAAGGAGCAGCTAGAAAATTTGAACAGGGAGAGCATTTTGAAATACCCAGTTCAGTATTTGGATGGAAGCAGAAGGATAAGGGAGAATAACAACCTGTGGATTTTAGACAGCAATGATCACCCAATCAAGACTCTTAACTGTTACGCTGTTTAGAGGTTATTTTCCAGTTATTGTCTTTTACAAAATGTGTGAATTGTGGCAGGAGATTTTAGAAAGACAGCACCAATCACTGCAGACCTCACAAATACAAGACATGCAGCAGCACCTGTGACATGAATCTGGCCTCTGATTACCAAGGGTTAATGAGTGTTGGTAGAACACACCAGTATCTTACACTGTGTTAAAACAGCCTCCTGCTGCATTTGCTCTCAGGAAAGTAGGTTCCTTTCTACCACAGTAGTCCTCAGCTGCTTCCCTGCCCTTGACTTGCAGCAGGCTGCTATTGCTATAGGTCTGGTCAAAGAACTGGCTCTAAACTGAGGGAATTTTTGATCACAGAGGTTCACAGCCTGCTTTTTCATATCCTGCCTTTCTTAGCTGCACAACCTATGATGTTGAGGTAGCTGAAGATTTTGAATTATTCTAGGAGACACACTTTTAGTTCTCAGAAATGCTAGTGATTTCAGGAAGTCCAAGTGCTGAATGTCCACCAAGGGACCTACTTTTCAGGAAATTAACGTATGGCACTTTCCAAGATTTCTAAAGCTAAGCTCGATGGTTTGGAGCCTGTCAGGTCCCAAAATCCTAGCTGCCTTCTTTAAAAAAACCCACTTTGAATAATACTCAGGTGATCCAATAAAAAATGCAATCACATTTTGCACACAGAAAAACTATGGCAGTCTGTTCTAATGTGTTACCTGCACATTCTGGGTTGTCTTCATTGAAATTGATTGCAAAGTCATGAGAGACCTGCAGATAAATGGAAAGAAAAGAAGAAGACTGTTGTCAGAAAAATTATTCCAGGAAGACTTGTGGTTAAATACTGTTGACATTTTTTCTGTGGTAAACCTGAGACCTTTCAAGCTTTCAGCCATTAAGTGTGAAATACAGTCCCACCTGGAGCTCCCTGCAGAACTAAAGTAGCAAAACTGGAATCAAACTTGTCAATAACAACAAAAGACCCAAGAAAAAATGGCACAAAGAAAAGCCACCCAAATACATAAAAAATCATATAAATATGGTGTCAGGATTGGGCTATCAATGCCAGGCACAGAAGAGGAATCTATTGCTGAGGCGATTTAAATGCCAGCTCTCCCTAGCTCAGCATCTCAGACTGCAGGAGAGAGAAAGCAGGTTGTGATACAGCACTGACAGCAGAAACTCAGCTCACTTCTGCATCCTGACCTCGCTGTGTGAACAGTTCCTCATCTAAGGTCAAGCAGTACTGGGAAAGTAATTCTCCAGAGAAATCAAGGATCCACTGTGGAATAGTAATGTAAGGAGTGTAAGGAGCATAAGCTGATTAAAAAGTTAGTCTGGGGGGTAATAAATACGAAAAAACCCTGAAGACTGTTGGTTTTCCTTGCATGTAGTGAATATTCCAATCTCTACCTCTCTCTCTCAATCTATCATTAAATACTACAGAGCTCTTTTCTAAAATAAATCACTGTGAATACAACAAAGTTGCTGATTTTCTAACAAAACAAAGTATTTTGTCTTTGGTGCCCTGGGAAAATAATACAAGACTTTTTTATGCCTATATAATACTAGGCACTGTAAGTCTCCAGTTCCAGAATTCCTCTTTAAGGTTTATTCTTGCCTCCTTTTTTTTTTTTTTCAGATTCATTTTTATTTCTTTCTTTGATCACTGAAAAGTCTTGAATCCTTTTAATCTCTTTGGCTCTGAGGCCCAGTCTCTTAATTTTGTCTTAATTTTTCTTGAATGGAAAAGCCCAGATTTTGTCTCGCAATGCATAATGTGTGCATATATATATATATATATATATATATATTTGACTTGCAAAAAGTGGATATGGCTGAGAGTTTAGCAGGTAATTTGCATCATTTAAAGTTGTATTTCGGTATATCGTCCCAGATTTAAGAAGGCATTTATATAGCTAACTGCAATGACACACATTTAAAACTTTATAGATCTCTGTAGGCTCTTCAAAAATGCCAACAGTCCTAGCGATAGGGAGAGCAACCTCCTGTACAATGGAACCAGGATTATTTGCAGGAAGAGATTTATTTGTTGGATGTTGCTGTTTCATTTGCTAGTTTAGACTTGACAACAGAGTATGGAAATTGGTCTATGACTAAGAGACCTGTAAATCAAATATGTGACTACAGAGAAGCTTCTGTGAAAGTGAAGTCGTGTAAGTTGGCTAATTACTGCCAAAGAGAGTTTTTCATAGAGAAATTGAATTTCCCCATCATATGCTAGCCTTGCTTACCACCGTGATGCCTACCTTTATTAAGAGGTTAAATAAAGCAGTACTTCTACCACGATAGGAAAGGAATGAAGCAAAACTTCACTGAGAAGTCTGCAGTTACCTCAGCCCAGCCAGGAATTCAGTATGCCTACACCAAGCATCAGTCTTAGAGAGGGTTTTACATGGGCCCTTCAGTCTACCCCACTTGGCCATGGAAGATAATGCAGAAAGTCACTATTTATGTTCCTCACTGAGCAGCACAGAGGATCAGGGCTGCCAGATACACTTCAGAGGTACTCCAGAGTCCTTCTGCCTGGCTGCTCTGGATGTCTCTCAGTGCACTTTGCCCAGCTGGTATCTGCCAGTCTCATGATCAGCTGCAGGCCAAAGGTAATTGCATCTGTCAACAACTGTTATGGGAGTTTTCAGTCATTGATATTTTTTGTTGCTGTTCAGTAGCCTTTCTTCTTCCTTTAGGGTTTCTGTGTTTTGCATTAACTGTGTTATAAAAGCAAGAAGGATGGCCATGCATGTTTATGTATTGCAGACTGATTCTTCCAACACTGTGCCTTTTCAGTGATTTTATTTCTTTATTCCAAATGCATTTGAAATTATACCTAAAGGAAAATCTTTTGAAAAGCTATGAATACAGTATTTTAATCTCACATGCAAGCATGCTTTGGATGCTTTTGTTGCCATACCTCTTTCAGAATCACATAGTGCAAACAATTGATTCAGAGCTATGGCACCCAGGTTATTATTTAAGAAAAATGTAGACAACAGTTCAGGCTAGTAAGGAAAGTCTAGTCAATGTGCACAATGATCCAAAAAATAATACTGTCTGAGCGTCGGCTGCTATCCTCCTAAAGCAAATGGCCTTCATACATTGTGATCCTGATTCACAAAGAGCAGTGCTAAAATGTACCCTGAAGGCAGCACAGGAAATACAATGAATGTGCAGAAGCATTGGCTTGTTTCCTATCCTCTCTGAGCAATATATCACAATTTAAACAAGACTTAAGTATAATGTGAGGGAGAGAAGTTCTTTGAGCAGCTCAGTGATGGTTCTCAAACAGGAAATAATGATCCAAGGCAGGCCAACAGCAGATATTTTTAAAGCAGAGCTTCTCCAAATGGTTAGAACTCATTCCCTACTCTGT
The DNA here is from genome assembly GCA_013398855.1 of Mohoua ochrocephala. Lineage (NCBI taxonomy): Eukaryota > Metazoa > Chordata > Aves > Passeriformes > Acanthizidae > Mohoua > Mohoua ochrocephala. Next base: position 29,740 of record VZTA01009512.1, read on the forward strand.
TAAGTACAGCCAACTGTGCTTCAACCTGCCCCTTTGCTGTCCTCCCTACAGTGCAAGGTGATGAGTTTCCCTCCTTTTTTTTCTTTTTCTTTTTCTAATAAAACATGCAAGGGCTTTGTGACTGAAGGGCCAAGCATGCTGATGACAGAGAACCAAAAGCTGGTATACTAAATGGCATCTTTCTGATGCTGAATGACACAGCCCTTGAATGACACTCCCAGAACTGATAAACTAATGGCAAATAGGAGGCAAAAGTGTGAACACCTAAGATGCTGAGGACTGAGAAATCCTCAGGGGAACAAGAAGACACTTGGCTGTTCAGAAGCAGGCATGTTTATACAATTTACTAGGGTGGTTTGTATTGTGGATCAATGTAACAGTCAGGAAATCCTGGAATATGTCAAGTCAAACAAATACAGAATGATTGCTTTACATCAGTACCTGGCATAGAGAGCTTTGCCAAGAGCTGCAGACCACGGTCTGTGGTGGAAGTCAGCCTCACGTTAAGGAACGTCCTCACCAAACCCTGAGTGTGTCACGGACCCTGGACTAAGTTTCAGATATGAAGCTGGCGCTCTGCTCAGCCCTCCTCTCTTACCAACAATCCATAAAATCAATCCATAAAAGGGAAGGAGAGAGAAATGCTGGCATGCTGAGGTGATTACACGGGATCAGCCTGGCGTGACTTGGGCTGCTGCACTCAAAGCCTGTAGCTCAGGGCATTCACTTGCACTTGGCTCTGTATTAATCTTTTCCCTCTGCAGGGCTCCAGATCCATTCTTTAGCAGATACCATCATGGATGTGGGATTATTAAACCACAGCTGTCCAGGAACTTCCTACAGCAGGAACATACTATTTCTCAGGTAATTCCTTCAAGGTTTTTAACAAGTAAAATAAGTAGCTCTTACATACTTTGATGCCATGATATAGATTATAGTGACAGCATTTCTGAGGATATGACAATTAAACAAAAAGTACAGAATATTTTTGCTAAGAGAGGTTATAGAAATGTTGTTTCTTATCACTCTACAATGCCTCCCTTGTCTGTACATACACAGTGACAAGCACCTGCAGTTTTCCATCAATGTGATGGCACCCAGGAGGCTCTTGGAAGAATCATAACCCTACTTCCACATGCTTATGACCACTTTAGTAGAAAAATCACACTGATTTAACATGGCAGGTAACTTATTTCCCTCCTATTGGGATGCAGTGAAATTCATCCTCAGAGCATGGCCCTTGCTAAAAAGGTTTTTCTAATTCAGGCTGAAAGGAAAGGAAAATTTCCTAGTTGATGAGAACTTTTGAGATTTCTTAAAAAAATATCTTATGAACTCAGATAGTAACCTCAAATCAGAAACAAAAACCCTACCTTGGAATCTGAAAAATAATAAATCCCCCAACATTGAGAAAGCAAATTGCTGGAAAGCTTTTGAACTGTGCAAAGGCGTTTTATTTAAGTTTCATTGAAACTTGTTATTCTATTTTGGCCTACACATTTTTTCAAACCCCTTTAACTGAATTTCCATTTTTAAAAAAGAAGCTATGTTTTTTATTTATTTTCAAATGCTGAATGTGGATGCCTTAGATCTGAAAACTAGTAATCCTTTTTTCCCCCCTCTCTAGATCGTTGAATTAATTTAAATTAACCTCCATATCCCAGATAGCTCCAGCTTTCCTCTGTGGTGGTGGTACTAGGACAAACAATCTGACAAATTCAGACATGTTTAGGAATGCTTTCTTAATAATTTAAACAGAGATTGTAAAAAATCCATGAACAATAGATGCATACAAGCGTAAATGCCAAAATGCACTATGTTGGACACTTATCTGTGGATGAATTGGATGCTATTAAGCCACTGCCAGTCAGAATACTAAATATGAAATGCCTGCATATTTCGCAAAAGCTTAAGACACTAATGAATTTCAAGTACTCTTGGTCAAAAGCTATTATTTTCAGAATGCTCATTAATCAAATAGTTTTTGGGAGCTGGACAGCTTGTATTTCTCCCTAAGATACATGGTACACGTTTCTGCTTGGCAAAGCTGGGCCATTTATTTTCCTTTATACTTGATTTTTGTGCATGCTGCCCAGTTTCCTTGTCTAAATCCAACTTGCATGGATAAGGAGACAAATTCTGTTTTGTCCCTTGGTCTGTTACACATCCTTCTATTGGTTCTTTTTTTTGTCAGATTTGCACATATTTTGGCCTTCAGTCTCCAGAAAAGTGCAGGAATATTAAAGACCACAGCACTTTTCAAGTCCCTTACCTGTCTAACAAACCAGTGCAGGTAAGGGTTGCAAAGATGCTGCACTGTGTCTGGAACTGCAGTGAGTTTGTCTCCAGCACACACTCACGGCAAAAGCAGGGAATGAAGCTTTCACTAAAAATACAGAAATAACCAGGGCTGCCTTAAAACAAGCTACAAGTTGTTTAGTACCTATTCAGGTGTCAGCTTGCAATTCTTCTTTAGGAAAGAGGCCTTCATTAATGGCAGTACACCTGTCACAGGGCTGACACAATTTGAACTTGCTTTTCATTTTAACAGCAAGTTTTGTGCTGCTGTGTGGTTTTTCAGCTCCTTTGAGTCCTGCCTGCTAAGAAGTCAGTGTGTGTGGTTTGCTTTTCTTTCCTCCTCTTCACTGTGACCTTTCACAGCCGTGTCTGAGTCCATATTATCTGCCACCTCTTCACTTTACATCAGACTTCTCAGATGCTTCCACTCATTGCAAAAAAAAAAAAAAAAAAGGCACAGGTTGCAGACACTGCTGTGGAATAACTGGCACATTCTGCAAGTTTTGTATGATAGAAACTCACAAGGGGAATATTTCTCTCAGAGGTTTACTTAGATCAAGGAGCAGGGTGATGTGTTTGTCAGCTCTTGGTGGAAGAAGATCATATTGTCAAATATTAGATGAAAGATCTCTAGACTGATGAGGAATGATATATATGGCATGTCTTGCTTCCTTCACTCCCACAGATTCCTTATGCCACTAAGAAACTGCTGGTTTTCTGCTAACAGCTGAAGTGTGTCATTTGGAGCTGAAATGAGGGAAAATAAAGTCAACACAACATAGCAGTGTGCTCTTGAAATGGAAATTCTGTAGAAAACATACATAAAACCAAGATTTAAAGGGGTACAACATCAAGAGATTTATGAAGAGCCTGCAGAGATGGATACTGACATAGTTCAGGAAAGAAGCTATGTTGTTTAGGTTGTATGGAGGCTTCATGGTTACTTAGGAACCCTTGGCAGAGGGAATAATTTCTTCCATAGCCCTAGCAATTTGTTGTCTACTGAAAGAAATAAAGGAGCAGATGCTGGAGTGCAGAGACCAACATGCTATGAGCAGGTTAGATTGGACTGGAGGCTTGAAAACAGACACTCTAAATTAATGAGAAGCTGATTTATCCACATGATGGGGTCAGAACTTAGAAGTTCTCATAATAATTCAACCTAAATTTGAAGATATAAATTATTACAGTAGTGGCACTGCTCTCCTTTAGTAAAACAAATGCATGGTATGTATGACTTGTAATACCTGTGACTGAAAACATGAAAAGATCATTTGAATAGCATGAGATCCACTGTTGCTGCAGTGTCTTTAGTGTTAGCATATTTTTGCAGCAGGAAATTAGAAGTTAAGGAAGAAACTTGGGAGCACTTTTTTTCTACAGTCTCCATGACTTCTAATTTTATCGGTTTCTTCTCCGTTTCCTATGCATCTTTGCTATGTTCCATATCAAACACTTATCATTGTTGGCCTTGAAATAACTTTATACCAGTGTAAACGAAATTACTGAAGGATTTTCAGGTTTATTGGTCTGGTCTTAATAATGCATCATGATGAGGCTGACTCTTCACTCTTGAAGGATGTATCTTTCAATTCAGTCAAAGCCAAGCAGGGACTCAAAAGTGTTGATTTAGTTTATTTCAAGAAGACAGACACTTTTATGGACTGCGTAGAGTATCCCAGGGAGGGACTGAACAATAGCACAAATGGCTGTGAACTCCCCATGCGGTTCCAGCTGGGTGTGCCTATGACAGACACCAAGCTGATTATTTGTCCCCATCTGTTGCCCAGAAGAGTTCGTCTCCTGCAATGTGGTTCTTGCCTTCTTGAAGGTTTTATTATGTTTGTAAGCTGAAGTCATGTCATTTCCTCTTTGTCACTTTCTGTCACAAGCTTCCATAGCAGAGATTAAAGATGTTGTTCTGGCCTTCACCTGCACCTCCATTTACTTTGGGACTTGTTCTATTTAGTCACATATATGTAATCCACAAGCAAACAGCTCCATCTTCTAAGTTCACCCTTACTTTTCCTGAACTTTTCAAAATCTGAAGGTCCTGAGTCATCCATTTTCTTGCTTTGAGAAGTTAGCAACAGACAGACTGTTCAGGAGAGCTCATGCTGTGGGGTAAGACTCTTCATTAATGCATGGACTACTAAGTTCAGTGCAAGTCTCTGAGTTTCTTAAGGGTATTTGTCAGGAAATTATCCAAACGCTAATTCAGCCAAAGCAGAAAATCAATGGGTGTTGGCGATTTTAGGAATATCTGATTACACAGACCCCTGAAGTTACTTTCTGGCAAAGACATCTGTTTTCCAGCTAACACCTGCAATGTGCTCTCACAATCAGGTGAGAAGGATGGTACTGGGGTCTAACAAAACTGGTATGTTGCCAGTAGGCTCATGTGATCTGAAGCATCAGTGCTACCAGCTCATTATTTTGGCTGAGAAGAACAGTTTTGTGCTGTGAACTTTATTATACTTCTGTCACCAGGAAACCACCGAAAAGATTTCAGCTGGCACAGTAACACCTTCCTTCATGCAGTCCTTAGATAAGGATGGCTCTCTACAACTGCAAGTTTCCCCCCATGCACTGATGGTCACCTCGCAGATGATGGAACAACCAGGCCCTGGCACACCACCTTAAATAGCAGTGATGGTTGTCAGCTTCTGCAGTTGGACCAAATATACAACAGACACAGATGTTCCGAGCTCATAATACCACATTAAAATGTATTTCAGAGTTCTGGAAGCTGTCTCTGACTTTGGAAAGCATTAACGCTGGTGTTACACTTCAGGAACAAAGCAAGGCAAAACACCTTGTCAGGCACAGACAAGCTTAGAAAGCAGTGTTGTTAAAATACATGTTAACTTACCTTAGACATCTGTTTGCAAGACATGTGTCAAATTTGCTGTACATCACTACTGTTATTCTTCTGCAGGTACCAAACCTACAAGCCACGAGGAACACACTGGTGCATTTTTTTTCACGTGCTGATTCCTGCATTACAATGCTGAATGCACACAATCCCTCTCAGAAATTCTTACCTGGCCAGTGTTCACCTCCCTACCTGAGCCACAGCCTAGAGACACAACCCAGAGCAGGGCACATGGGGATACTGGATGAAATCTGCATGATCAGATGGCTAATGCTTCTCCTTTCCAGACAGTATCTAAGTTGCAGAGATCCCACCTAGATTTTGGTTACTTATCTGTGCAGAACTACTCTTCTGCCCACACTACCTCTGTGCAACAAAGGATTTGAATTTCTACTTATTTCTTCTTAGGCCTTTCTCTGTTGGATACTCCTTCTTTTTCATCACTGTCTACACTCCAACCCTACCAGATGGCATATTTATGCTCACAATTGCAGCATCACTGCAGATCACTCTCTTTTTTTTTTTGTTTATAAATACCACTTTTCTCCAGCATGGCTACATGCTCTTGTATTTCTCTTCCTGGTATTGACCATGTCCACCACGACACAGAAATTTGCCACAGAGCAAAATTCTTCTCAAGTCTTTATTTTCAGGAAGATGTTTGACAAGGGATGATCAAAACATCATTTCTCCTCTTAGCATCCACTGACAAAGCTTTGCCAATACCACAAGATATTTTGGGTGTCAAACAATTATTTTAAGTCTAGCCCTGCCTGATTTCTGTTTTCCGTGAGGTATCACTGGGTGAGAAAGCCAGATGGAAGAAGACAAGCAGAGGAGCTGTTCCCATTTGCCCCTGCCCTGCCCTGCACCATTTCTCTCTTATTTTGTGCCTCATAACTCAAGGAAATTAGAAAACTACACTTAGGCACTTACTTTGTATTCTGGGGGTATTCTTGCTCCAAATCCAAAGGCTGGGAACATTTTGTCACTGGAAAAGAATGAAAAAAATATAAGAATACCCACAGAGAAATGCATATTGTTACAATAAACAATTTATTCCTCTGCATGCATTCATGAGAAATACAAAGCAGCACAGAAATGGCTTTTAAATCAAGTGATGGCAGATTGAAAGGATACTGGATCGGAGAAGTGGGGTTGTGTGCTGAAGAGAATGGGGGGAGTGTTATGGAAGATTTTTCAGGTGACGTCCTAGTATTTTTGGGCAGTTAAAATCACTTGGAGAATACTGAGGGATCAGGATGTCTTGTGCTTCTCCCACAAATGCAATAACAAGTCTATATTGTCCACTCTTTTGCATTACCTGGCTGAAGCAAGAGAGTTTGTTGACTGAACAGCCTTTAACAACATCTATTTCATATAAATATGGATGTGCCTCCCCAGCACAGAAAATGGGTCTAGCAAAGATATGACTCAGATTAAAAGCGTTTGCAAATTTGGGTTCTTACAGTTGTCTGGTTGCTCAAAAGGGACTTCCTAAAATATCTGGAAGGGGCACTTTCATGCTCCCAAACCTGCAGGTTCTGTAAAGCTTTCCACCTGCATCTTTAGTAGTTCCACCAAAACATGAGATTATTTTACTTAGGCACAGATTGACAGATAACCTGCCAGAATGCCTTGGCGTGGTCACTTTGCTTTCGGACTACATTGAGGTTATTCTACCCCAGTTAGATCTGCAAAGAGAAAAAATACCTGATTCAGAGAACCTGGAAACTTCAAGGCTGTTAATACCCTTTCAGAAATGCAATAATGTCTCACACAGCCCACATGCTGTCAAGCTGCCTCTTCCCAGATGGCAAAGTGGAAAACAACAAGCTGCAAGGAATGTCTTGTCCCTGAGTCAGCAAAGCACTTGATCACACACTTGAGGTTAACAATTCACTCAAACATATGCTTAAATCTAGACACATCCTGAAGTCTCACTGATGGCACTGAACTGTACTCCAGTCCTCTGATGAATCAGACTAGGTTTATCCTAGTCTACTTACAGGGTTTCACGGCCCTTGAAAAAGTTGAGTTCCAACAACCATGGTTGCAACTTTTAAAAATACCCAGGAGAGGCCAGCAGCTTCAGTTTTTTTTTTTGGTGTAGTTCAAGAGATGGCCGCTCCAAGTATCAAGCGAATAATTCAGATCCCAGACATACTCCAAAAAGATAATAGCACCCATTAAAACCGCTCGGTTCTTTTGTCTGGCATAAGCTGTTAAAGGCACCATGATATTTCTGATACAATCTAAAGAAAAACTGAAGGGCTTAAAACAAAGCAGAACTGTGTCCCCTCTGCTGCATAAATCTTGTGAGCACAGTTCTGTGTACCATATGTTACACCATGTGACAATGGCTCTTGGAAAGGAAGATTAACATCATTTGCATGGCAATGAAACATTTTTTTCCCAAGAGATGTCAGAAACGAAGTAGCTGCTGACATTCAATGCTAACCACCTGCTGATAGCATTCTCTTTGATTAAACGCTTCTGGAAGCGGGAAAGCCCTTACAAATGCACGCAGAGAATTCAGGCGCACACTTCGAGGGCAAGAAATAAGAAACCATTAGAAAAGAATCCGGGGGGGAAGAAAAACTTGTTTTACATCAATGATTAAGCATGGCTGGATTAGAAAATCAAACTCTGTGGAGCTGCAGTTAATTGATTTGGGGCAAGAACAAACAAAGACTAAAGAAGAATTTTACTTGGAATTTTACTTAGGTAGAACATAAGCTAAGTTCAATGTTGGCAGCAGTTATACAACTGGGAGATGCCTAAACCCATCCAGTGCCTGCATTTCTACTGCAATGTGTCTGGAGTGTAAACAAGTGTAGGCACTCTTGTATCTACAGCTCCATCTTCTGCTCTGCAGCAATTAGGAGACAGCAGTAAGTCATACCTCCTGCAGCTTGGATTCTCCTTCTGGTGGCGAGACTCCCACATTCCCAGTCACACAGTGGCACAGCCCCCACTGTTATTCTGCACCCAGAATACCTTACCTCCACAGTCAGGACACTTGTCTTTTATGTTTGAACCTCCCACATCTCCTTCTTGAGTAAGTGCAACCATTACATTGTGAAAGAGTAAAGCATGATCATGTACACCCTCAGGATGGGGCTCCACATGGCTGCTTTTTAGAGGGAAGTACATGAACTCTAGAGAGGAGGAGTATCCTGGGGTCTTCTCCTGTGCTTAGTACTTTCTGTTGCCTCACCCAGAATAGCTCCACACTCTCATCAGGTATCTCACCAGAATTTAGGTCCATACCTCTGGCAATCTGATTCAAGGTGCTGGGACCCAGAAATTAACTCTCATGTGCTACTGGACCTTTATTTTTAAGGTAAGAAGGGAACCTTTCGACACTCATGACATCTCTTGCATTAAGGAAGATCATCATGTTACCCCCTGACCACACCCTAAAAATTGCAGCTGATAGCTTTCAGAATAAAAATAAAATTTAAGTGTATGGAATACTTTTCCTGCTATCACACAAAACAAAGTGTTTAGCTAATATAAAGGTCTCACTATTTAGTAAGTGAGCAGTTTAATGGCTTAGTGGTATTTTACAATGTAACCTCCTCTAGCCTTCCCATCCACCCCTCACTTTATCATATGAGAACACAATCCAACAGCTGAGCCTGCTGCCCTCATTCTGCTCGTCCTGCACTACTGAGACACAGCAGGGAAAAAGTGACCCAGAAGGGCAGACAAGAACTCTCTCTCACTTCCAGGATAATCCCTTATGGTATGGAGGTGTGAGAGAGCTGCTCTAAAAGGCCTCGGGCTATCATGGCAGCATGCAGAAGAAAGCAGAGCAGCTTCACAGCTTCTGGAAGCTTAGTCAAGGGTTAGGCCATCCAGGGACTTAAACTACAGCCAGAAAATGAAAAGAAGGTTTTCTCCTGCCTCAAGGGTGAATTGCATGCATCAGAGACTCCAGCCCTGTTTCCTAGCCTGGCATTTCAGTAGGAAAGGGATCTGCTTTAATGATTTTTCTTCCTTTGTAATTTAAACTCACTCGAAAGAAGAAAAGTGAGAACCAGTTTTCTTTTCCTTCGTATTGCTTGCTCAGATATTTGGGTGTCGTTTATAGGAGGAAATAGGCCTGTGACCCTGGCTGAAGCAATGGGACATGGCCACAGGCATGATCTGTGAGCACCCTCCCTGGTGCAGCGCTAGCTCCTGCCAAGCAGCACCTCCAGAGACTTCCCAGGGACTGTGCTGGGTCCACCTGTGCCTGACACTGCTCCCAAACGCAGTTTGGGCATCACCAGTTTGTGCTGGGAGGAAGAAAGCTGAGACAAAAGGACACAAGCAGTGTCGTGTCCTCGGCCTCAGGCAACCTCAGGATCTGTGACTTGTTTTGTTTAAAGCCAGCCAGAGAGCCCTTGGCACACGCAGGGAAACTGCCTGCACTGTCCTGCTGGAGGCAGACTGCTAAAGGGAAAGGACAGGAGAGAAGCAGGGAACTGGAAAAACAAGCTGGTTCTACAGAACCTGAAACTTACAGTATCAAGTAAGAAAAAGAGGAGTGTGACACGGCAGAATCTTTACAAAATTACTCTGTCACGTCTACTTCACCTTTTATATTTTCTTTGTTTTACATAGGTTCTCTTGAAAATTTAAACACAGCACAACATAAAAAGCTGAAGTACTTGACATGAAGATCAAAAAAGCAAAAGCATCAGACTCTGACTCTTATACCTGGTTATTTAAGGACCATGAGTAGTCATGCAAGCATAGATGTATATGGTTTCTGGTACTTTTTCAGTCAAACAGGCATGTATTACTGAAAGATACCCAAGACTGAGCAGATCTATGTTATACCCTAGAAGAAAAATCAGGGAGAGGGTTCAGGTTCAGTGTTCATATTGATAAATGTAAATTAGCGCACACAGAAATGAATTGTCAGGGCTCCAAGACTGCAGTCTTCTGAACAGAAATACAACCAGTTAGAAAAAAGTCCCTCAGTAACCTCAACTATAACATAACACATAGCAGAAAATAATATCTGAAAATATCCCATATTGTCCTTTTGGGACATTGCTCAGTTTTAGACACCCATCCTTCAAGCTATTTGGATGAAACAGAGCAAGAGCAATGACAAATCAAAACACTAACAGGGGCAGAGAGAAGAGATATTTCAGTGAGCTGTACTGCACATACAGAAAAAGAGATGAATAGAGGTAATACAAGGGTTTTGTAAATTGGTAAAAGTGATACAGATAATGATCTTGTTTTCCATTTCACTAGGAAGCCCAGTGCTACTGGAAGGAAAGAAATATGCTTCTAATAAAGACACAAAATAAAGAACATTTCAAAATCTTGTCTCATTAACCACTGGTGCCCTCTGACATGTAGTATCATTGAAACCAGGATATTACATTTATTCTGAAAAGGATTTGCTATTCCTAGTAATGAGAAGGAGAAAACTCTTCCACTAGGTAAAATTAATTAGTCAGACATTAGAGACATTTTGCAACCTCCTCAGAAGCCTCAGGGACAGACGATGCTTGAGATATTCACCAGTGCAGCAATACCTGTATTCAAAAAGGTTGCCAGGACTATGCTCTCTGAAAATCGGTTCCTTTAAAAATCGAAATTTGGAATCTGAGTTCTTAATTGTATGGAGAAAAAAGGCCTAGGCCATTCTATATTAATTCTGAATTTATTAATTCTGAAAGATTAACTCCTAGCTAGCCACTTACACAGCTTGTTTGGGACTAAGTTTACTGGTTCCCATGGTAGGTAGCTATAGTTGTGCTAAAGTTTATCCTCCTGAAGTCAATGCAGCATTTGTATGGATGCTGCTTAACTGACCTTGGAGACCATCAGTATGAAAACCTGCTCACTTTATGCTAGCACAACACAGTAGCACAAGCAGTAGTAATGATGCAGCGAATGGGGGGAAAAGGAAAAAACATGAGTGAGGAGAGAGAAACACTAAGAGCCCATTTTTAGTTGCAAATACCTGAGAATCTTAAATTTACAGCTTGCAAGGAGAATACCTGACTAGAATCCCTGGATATTAAGCTGTCATTGTAATTTTGGTCTTGGGTCAGATGAGAATTACCAGGGAGGTGTTTTGAAAGTACTGGATGCAGCAAAATGAATTATTATGCTTTTCACTTTGAATTGCAGTCTTAAAAGAAAAAACTGTGGATCTGCTCTGCTTCACATACTTTTCTCATGATGAAATCAGATAGTTTTCCTCCATTAGAAAGGAATTTCAAATTGACAAAATTAAGAAGGGAAGTGTGTGTTACACATGTAATTGAAGAAAGTGTGAATGTGAGGAGAGAAAGGAGGAGGGAAAAAGGGCATGGAAGGAGAAAGGGGGAGAACAGAGAGGAAAAGGAAAAGATAGAAAACAGCAAATGCCACAAACAAAGTAGAGTTATCTCTAAACTCAATTAAAATTGTAATCTTTCATGTTCAGGGAGTGAACTGGAAGAATACGAGCTGAATTAAGTGTTTCTTTTCTAAAGCATATGAATGAATCATGTTTCCGAGTATATTATTTAGTACTTATCTGAGAAGGGCTTGATGCCAGTAAATTCTGAATCATAACATCTTACAGGGATTAACAGCAGTTCCAAAGAAAATACAGAAATCATTTGAAATATTTAAACATTTTCAGCTCCCGCTTTGCAAGCAGAGCTGGGTAAACAAAGGAGATGATCTGGCATGGGGATTGGAACTAGATGATCTTTAAGGTCCCTTGCAACCCAAGCCGTTCTAGGATTCTATGATCAAATAGGGCTAAATGAAACCATTTCAGTGGAAGGGACCAGAGTCCACCCATTTCATCACTTGCAGCATTGCACAGCCACCTGTGCTCCTCCAGGATGCAGAGCCAGGCTGTGGTCCAGCTCTCAGCCTGCCCCAGTCAGAGTCAGAAAGACCACAAGAGCTCAGCAGTAGCAGTATTTTCACCCACTAATCTGCATTCTTCCCTAAGGGATTGCTACTCTGTCACCACATATTCAGTGAGTGGTTATGTCTGGTTCGATACAACCACATCTCTGGTTTTGGCCAGGTCACCGTGTGTTTAATCAAACTTGCTCTCTGCCTAACAGAGCTTGGCATTATGGACATCAGCCCATAAAGCACAGTGATTTCTAACGGAGTAGCAAGGATGAGCTGACTATCATACATCTTGATCACAAGAGAGAGCTGGGAGCATGGTGGTAAATCACTACATCAGTACATCGGTTGGGCTGTCACAGAGGTGTTACGTAATCTGGTGCAAAAGCCTGACACTAAAATTCACTCACTGTCTTTAATTACAGCTCTCAGGCACCTTAGAGGAGCTGGAATCTGTGGAATACTGAGAAATAGAAACTGTCATGTAATTGCGTTTCAAAAATATGAAGCAATGCCTGTCTCACCTGCGGGGGAAATAGATAATGAAGCAGGGGAATACAAATTCCCTGAAGCAAACCACCAAAAGGCATCAACTCATGAAATAACTAACAAAGCCAAATCCAGGTACAATGGATTTAAACTTCCCCTTGTTAACATTAAAAGAATTGCACAAGAAGCTCTGCAGGGCAAAAATATCAAGTAAACACAGAAATTCCTAGGCTGGGGAAAAGTAAATACACACAGGGAAAAAAAAAGTCTTTAGAGCTTGAGGGAGGAGTAGGTTAAGCAAAAGGAAATGGCAGTGAGATCTATCACTTGCTATAAGGATAGCCTAATAAAATAACATGCTCAGGAAGGTGGGACAGAATGTCAAGCTTCCCTGCAAGATAACAAATAAATTGCAGTGACCTGATTTATGCCTACATGAATGACCCAATTCAGGAAAATGCATCTTGAAAAAGAAATGAGACTCTACAACTGGGGATAAACTAGGAAAGGATATGCTGCAAGACACTACAGTGAGTTGTCTTTAACTTCTCAAACCAGGCAGTTTTCAGTCAGTCTTGCATTTCAAGGGGTTTCATATAAGTCCCTGTACCCTCCAAAACTCTCTATACAGTGGTTTGGCTTCTCTGTGGGATTATATATAGAAAACTGTACCATCACTGAAAAGGTAATTCTCGCACAAACTGTAATCTCAGATATTTAAAACTTGACATGTCTTGAAGGCAACCCTGCAGGCAGGAGGCTGAACTCCATCATGTAAGGTACAGGTTGTGAAGAATCCCAGACTGAACTGTGATGGGGCCCTGTCCTCCTGAACCACGAGTGTGGCTTGCAGTGCGTACTGCACTAAGCAACCACAAGAACAAAACTTTGCCACCACATATGCACATAATTCTGTCCTTTTTTTTTACAAATTACATTGAAAAGGGTTGGTCAGAGATCTTCCATTGCAAGAGTTTTATATCAGAAAATATCTATGCATAAGGGGTATGCTGGGAAGATGGAAACAGAGGACTGCATTGCAACATATACACAGAGAGTTGCTGGGAGAAGAATTTCTCATTAAATGCTCTCGAGATACAACTGATCTTTCTAGGATGAGCAAGATAAAACCTTTATAGAGATTATACAGTGACTTAATGTGATCAAATGGGCCGTTGATGTACTTTTCCCAAAATCGGAATGACATTAAGTCAAAATGAAGAACACTAACAAAGTAAGTTAGAGCAATACCATAATTGAAGTATACTGATGACTAAACATTCAGCTAGGCAGCACTGAGTGTGCAGGAGGAAATGGGCTGCTATCTTCTGTTCATCTGATAATTTGGAATCTCTGACCAAGGTTAATTTCACAGTAATTTGGAAGTGATACTAAGATAGTAAACGCAACCTGATTCACAAGAATTGCCTAGCTTTAACTGAGAGCAATTGGGCCCACAAATCTGTTAAGGCATGGTGCTCATGTACCCCACAGATGAGTTTCCAAACGTGAATAATTTGTTTCTCAGCTATATGCTAATATAATGGAGTGGATGACTAAATTAGTTATAGACTTAAAAATGCAAGGAGGAAAGTCACACTTCTGAAATTGTGGAAATGCTTGCATTGACTAAAGATGTACTAGATCAGCATCAAATGGCATCAGTGAAAATGACAACAGAAATTTCTCCTTTACTTATGCCTACTTACTTATACTTTACACGGATGTTTAGTCTCTACAGTAGCAGTAGGCGGAATGCAATTTTTGCAGGGTTTTATACTTCAGGCCAATTTTCTTCAGAAAGGAATTTTGACAGAGAAATCCCTACAGTACCAGTCTGCACCGTTGTTGAAAAGTGTCAAGCACTGCACTGACCAATGCTCTTCAGAGGAGATTTCAAGCTGAGTTGAGAAATAGTAAAGACCGCACAGAAAAGCCATGTAGAAGATACAGATTTTGAGGTATCTACCAGCTGACAGAATGTAGCAGATGTCTGAAAAGCATTTGGAGGAAACTGCAGCTAAGCAGTTTCTTAACAACACAAACTTGGAAGGGACTGCTCGCGACTGGTGCACTGGCATAGGAACTGAGTTCCTGGAAGTAAAGACACACAGATGAAAACTCAGCAACGGAAAAGGCAGAGCTGTAAGAATTGACAGGATCTGCCCAGACAGAGAGCCTGCATAAATGTGTATAGATGTGGGTGTGCGTATAAATGCACACACACACACACACACACGCGTGTCTGTATGTGGGTACATTTGTAAATGAAGCTATTATGAAGTCATCTTCCCAACCAGGCTGGTGTATGAGACTAATTCTCCTGTACTGATTCTTGGGATGAAAAGTGGTGATTGTGGAAACCCCTGTGTGGCAGCAGTCTACAAATGACAGGTTCTGCAAGGGCAAATACTGAATATATGTTAGTATTTATTGTGCCAGTCTAGGTCCTCAGCTATTAAATCCAAGGGTTTTCAGTCCAGTTTGATGATGGAAACTAATAGTGATTCCTTTTTGCCAATGCAGTTCTAGACCTGGGTTATCCAAACACTTCAGAATATGTTTACCCACACCTGAGCTTAGTGACAAACATAAGCTACAAGTTTTTCTGTATAGGTTACTGTTTCTCTATTTTTCTTTTGTTGTATGTCTATGCAAATTTGGTCCTATTAAAGCACTAAATAAAAAGATTCATGTCTTTTCCCTCAAGATTTTTGAACTTGTTTAGATATGCTAATCAGCTTTTTTGCTAAACAGCCTCCAGAAAGGTTGTTTCTGTAATTAAAGTGATAAAGAGAGATGCTTAATAATTAAGTATATTTTTATTTATTGATCTGTATGAGTAGATAAAATTTTAACATCTACAGTTCTATGTAGGGAGTTCATGAAATATTTAATGTCACACATAGTGCCAATTATTCTAGGCATCATTCTTTTGCCCCAGTTTTAATGAACTACTATTATACTACTATCACAGTCAAAGCAAGGTTCTGTTTTTCTCTTTGTGTCTGGCAGAATTACCTCAAGGTATTTAAGAGAGATCCTTCCAGTCGAGGCAACTTTCTGAGCCTTCATCCACAGACACAGTACAGGATGAAGTGACCTGTTAAGTGATTCTTGGGGATAAAGCTCTGATTACTAAAGCAAGGTGTAAACTCTGGGATCTCTCTCCACTTAAAGCCTGAATTGAAAGCACAGTATTTAAGCATGGACTGATATTTGTATTTGGGACTAATTGCACTGATTTATAAATGACTTCCATAATATGTACTGTGTTAGACATCCCTTGTCCTCTTTCTCCTCCCTAACTGCCCTCTGCTGGTGTCTCAGGAAACGTATTTCTGGGACAGCTGGAACTTTCATCGGGCTTATATTTTTTTCACTTTTTAGTTCTAAACCAAAAGGGACATGCTGGGCTGGGAACCCTGGTCCCTTTATTTTTTCCTTTCATTTTTTTCCCCTTCTAAATTTTCAAGTGGAACTTGCAGGGAAGGAAGGGCTTATATACAGTTTTCAATCATAGTGAACATACTTGCTCAGGCCTAAAATATGAAAAAGAAACCATAAAGAGCAATTTTTGCATTTATTCAGCAACTGCTGCAATTCACTGTTTGCAGAAGGTAATGATGCAACTCAGACTGACTTGAGGAGTTTCATGTCTTTTGTGGAATGTGGCCTGGTTTCTAAATTTTCACTCTTAAGTGTTTTGTAGAGGTCTACACGTAAATAATTTCTGCCCTTCGCAGGAATAATACACTCTTTGCTCATTAGTGGCCTTTGGGGAGGTTGCTAGTCAAGTATGTTCTACACAAGCAGTTTATTTGTCAACATAGGATCTCAGTGTGAATGTCACTTTCAAGGAGCTGCTTGAGGATTTAGAGTTAAGGAGACTATTTGCCTAAATGAAAAGAAAACATTAGTGTCAGGAAACAGAGTTTATCTTCCATGTGTTTCAAGGGCTCTTGAAACTGAAGACAAATCTGCAGTATCTTCAAGAGTGAATAAACAGAGAGATTCAGAATAATTAAGAACTAAGACTATTTTGAAATAGATTTTGAATAAAATGAATCAATGATCAATTTGACAGGATTTTACAAGACTATGTGGCCAAATATAAGGAGTCATGCATTGAGTGAGTGCGTAGATAACAATGGGGATGGCCCATCAAGAATGAGAAGTTCCACAAATATCAAGTGCAGTAAATGCTTAAAAGCATTTGATAAAGTACATCTAAAGTACATTCTTTTTCAAGGAAGGAGTATTGATTTGGCCATACAAAAGCTGATTCTCCTACATGTTTGTGAATACTTTTTATTAATCCAATGAAGAACTCTGTATGCACAAACATAAAAATACGTGCAGAAAAAAAATCATAAAGATCATCCAGGTAAATGAGAGGCACTGGACATTTGTGTGTGAGGCAAACAATTAACAATGAAGTTCAAATTCAGTAAAACTCTTAATTCCATTTTAGTGACATCTATACTTTGCATATCACCTCAGGATTTGCTTGAGTCAGACTGAATTCAATGGGATTAGATAATAAGCTCTATTGTCTTGCTGATTCAGAACAGAAGTTTTAATGCAAAGATAAATATTTAATGTAATATAATGAGATTCTTAATAAGCACAAGCAAAAGGAAAACTACTATCTGCAGAAATCAGATTTCAAAGTGAGGAGCAGATTTGCAAGTCCTGCCATGGGCTTCACCCACAATAACATCATTAAAACCTGCAATAATGTAAGATCATTTAGGAAGTATTTCAGCCTGTAGCATTGTGTACAAGAAAAACATTTATCCTTACAAACAAGCTATTTACAGTCCCATTCCAGCCCATTTTTCCTTTGATAGAAATAGCAGTCACTGCAGAATGAAAGATGAGCTACACTCATAGCAAGGCTACTTGCTTGTATTCCAGCACTGGTAAAACAAATATTTAAGATCAGAGAACCGGCCATTTTAATAAACTGTGTGCACTGTTGCTATTGTGACTTATGGCTTTGCTCTGCAGAGAGGGAAGATATAAAACAGCCCAAAAGAGAAATCGATTTTTTTTTACTGAATGGTTCAGTATCAACAACAAATATTGTACATCTTATATATAAAACATCTATGTTACACACATACCTGTATACTAATACACACGAGAGTAGAACTCTAGTTTTATACACAAAGAGGTAGCTCAGGTCCTGGCTTGCAGTCAGGACATGGCCAGACCTTATGCTGGGACTAAAGGGGAAAGCAAACGTTCCCTGATTCCCCAGTTTAGCCATAGGCTTCTCTGGCTTCCAAAATGGTGTTGTTCCATGCCAAGCAGGGGGCAGTTTTAGGATACAAATTGAAAAGCATTTGGGGAAGAGCTGCCACGCAGAACAGGACACATTCAGAATTACTACATAACTTAAGAGAGCTTCACGGCTTTTATAAGATTTTAGTCGGAGCTCTTTTATTTCAGTTGATGAATGAGTTTGCCTTTCCTCATATCTGGGTATTCAACCAGCAAAGACACCTGCCACCTACCCTTTGCAAACAGCATTCTCCTGAAGGGGTCTCCACCAGGCTCCAAAACAAATGAGTGGCTAAAATCCTTGTTCAGAGTTGTTGAAGGCTGTGCTGACCCTAAGCCAGCTCAGAGAATTGGATTTAACCCCATCTGCTTTAAGTAAACTTGCTAACTCACTGTGCAAAACATGTAGAGGGAATATACACATATACAGAAGTGATCAACTGATTTTTCAGGATCCTGGCTAGGCTGGTATTGCTGGTCATCAGAAATCATTTCATTTGACTTCTGATACAGAGAACTCAATACAGAAAATGCTGAGGTAAAAAGTAAACATGAAATGATACAGAAGCAGATCTTTTAATATTAAGCACTTCAGTGCCCAAGGATTTTTATAATTTTCACCTATTTCTCTATGCTAGAAAAAAGTGGAGTGGGCTTGCACAATTTCAAGGTAAAATTATACCAGTGATGTAACTTTTAGTATAAAAGACAGCTTCTGAAAATGTTTAAACACAAATACATATTTTCACTTATTACTTCATGAGGTCGTTTTTAAACATTCATGAGCCATTTATCTTAAAATAAATTCTTCTCCATGAAGCTGTCTGCTTATTTTTAAGTTTTTAATGTGTTTTCCCCTTTCCAGTATTTCTAACTACATTTTAGAACCTAATTCCTTGAAGCTAATGAATGTTTCTCCTTCCTTTATGATCCACTGCTGCTGTTGCTTAGCCACTGGTTATATCCCCTACACACTCTGTCTTCTCTCTTATGAAAAACATTGTTATAGCCTGAAACAATTCCACCATATAGATAAAGTATTAAGTATTTTGTGCAGGTGAATAGCTCTTCCATTTCCCTTATCATTATCAGATTGGTCTATTCCTACAGGACTGCAGCAATTCCACAATCAGGATAAAAATCAATGTCTCTCTCTCGTTCTCTGAATATTGCTGATAAAAGAACGAATCTTATTCTTTCACGCTTAACTATGCCAAACGGCGCTACTTATTTAACTGTTTCAGGAATCTCTGAACCACACGGATGAATGTGCTTTTGGATGAGCAGGGCTTATTCCACTGTACCAGGGGATGTGAGGCAACACTTAATTTGGAGCACTACTTACTTACAGATGATTATGTTAGGCTGATATTTACCGAAACCTGGATTATGAGTAGAATTGGCTTGATCGACCACACTAACTACAGTTTGTGAAAGAAAAATTTTGCATTTTGAGTGTAGTCTCTCTATGTATTACTTGCCAATCCAATTCCTCCCAAAATACAAACACATTTGAATGCTTCTAATGAAAGAAGTATTTTCATTAATAACCACACGGGGATTTTTTTTGCAATTTAAAAAAGCAGTCTGCTGGTATATAAGCAGCAAAAGTACTTAGAATTCTACAGCTCTGCTATCGGAATGCAAAAAGTATTGCAAACAACAGATTATATGTTGTTAATCTATTCTTTCATTTGATGCAAATACATTAATCCTGAGACTGAGTTTAAACCACTCCATTTTCCTCGGTTTGGATGGAAATCAGCCAGTTCTGCCTACTGGAGATAACTGACGGGTGCAAACTATAAAACTTCATGTAAGAGCACTGCCATTGTGTGATCTCCTATTCTAATCTTAGTAAACACATGCCCCCAAGCAAACGATGACACTCTGGCTCTAAACAGCCCTTAGGTTCAGCAAGTCCCTTTCTTTTCACTCCTGTCTTATCTTAATCTGGAAACAGATGTCCTGCTCCATTATATGAAGCATGACTGGACTCACTGGAGCAGTTATGGATCTCTGCCACATTTCAGATTTTTACTGAATTTGTAT
Source organism: Mohoua ochrocephala (assembly GCA_013398855.1). Lineage (NCBI taxonomy): Eukaryota > Metazoa > Chordata > Aves > Passeriformes > Acanthizidae > Mohoua > Mohoua ochrocephala. Next base: position 49,616 of record VZTA01009512.1, read on the forward strand.
TTTTTTTTAAAGTGTATATACAGAAGATTTGCTCATATATACAAAGGCTGCAAGTTAGCACAATAAAGGTCCATACAGAACCTGTAGATCATTTTGTGTGAAGGTCTGCTCCTGGTAATTTCTTTCCTTTTTTTGAAAAATTTTAAATTCTCATTTCCGATTTTCTGGATTCAAAATGTGCAAGTATAAAGAAAAGGTCCTCACTTGACATTTTGATCAGAAAGCACTGACCATGTTGAATCAACTTGTCCATGGGAATAAATTCACAGTGTCACAACTTGAGAACTTGTACAGGTCAAACACATGCCCAAAAGGTGACACTTCCATGGGAAAACAACTGGCTTTTGTTCATCCCTAGTTCATAGCTCATAGACCCTCAGCTGTGCTGATTAGCATCAATAGGCATTTTCTGCAGCACAATAGAACAGAATGATGCTGATGATTTCATTTAAAAAATAACTGGCTATTATTTTTTGTACTGATTGAAATATACATATTGAGAGAAGAATCCTGATTCAGATTAATATTTCCACACAGAAGGGACTGTGCCACTTAACTCTTTAATTTTCTTAAAAAATACACCTTTAGTGACAAAATCAAAACTTCTATGTACATAAGCCAGCCCTTTTTACTCCTTTCCCTATTTTTTGAAGTTTATTAATCCTCTGAATTATTGCTAGTAATTATTAAATTATTGCATAATTACTGGGGAATTATCAGCTCACTTACAATAAAATACTAATTTTCTCAGACTCCTTAACTAAATCTGACCATCAAATTCTTACAGATCTCATACAGGGCAGTATTTTTGTCATTCTTTGAGAAGACATTTCATTACCATGCAAATGGAAGTGCCTCTGAGCAGGCTAATTGGTGTATGCAACATGTAACATGCAAACCACAGTCTGAAGTCACTACAGAAAGTATAATTCAAATTTGACTGGAAATAACATTTTTTTCTTGAGATCTGGTATTTACATATGGCAAAGTGGTGGGTGGATATCTATCATATGTGCAAATATTAGAAAGAATAGTTGTGTAAGATACTGTGTCTCACCACCAGAGAAAGAACATTTAAAGGAAATGTACTTGGTAATTAGATTAATAATGGGCAATTAATTTGATAGAATCAGGCAGCCTATTTGAAAGCAACAGAAGTACATAATGCAACCAAAGCATATTTGGTTCAATTACCTGCATTTGTTTATTTATTTAAAGGCATGCAGTAGACACACACTATCATTAGCTTTTAACATTTATTTTAGAAGAGAGTGCAATATTCAACAGGCCAGGGGAACACTGGAAAAGACCACGGGTTTCCTTCTAAGAATAGACATCATCAATGAGCAGTTCAGGCAGCTACAAATTCGGTTTCAAACACAACTTCTCAGGAACACTCTTCAGTAGAATGGGACACAAAGAGACTCCCAGGTGTATCAGAAAAGATGCTGCCAGCATCTGTGAAACCGGCTCCAAGCTGTTAATCTTGAACACATGAAAAACCCACTCTAACATGTAATTTTAACATGTGAATATAAACCTGAAACTTAACACACAAATCAGCCAAACAGCCAAGAACTGTGACTTTCTTCATCATGAAACTAATCTAAACCCAGTGTCACTCTCAGCAGCAGGTTAAGGTAGACTAATCTTTCTGACGTGCAGTCATTCCTCTTAAGTGCCTAAACACGGAGCTTCTGCAGCCCGCCACAGGCAGTCATTAATTTCACACTGTGAAAACACTTTCTAAAGACAACTCTGTAATCAAACGCGGTTATTTACCTGTCATAGTCTTGGCAAATCTCCCCAACAGCTACCAAAGCTTTCAGGTACTCGTTGGGCTGATAGGGGTGGATGTAGTGCAGCGAGCAGCTGTTCCGAGGATCACCGTTCGATGCAGTGAAATCTATAGCTACCTGGAAAAGAAGAGAAGTCAATGAGTTGCAGAGCTCTTCTGAGCATACGTATACCCACATCAACTATATATCTTTACCAGAAACAATTTGCTGCAGCAAAGAGAGAGCAGCCTTAAAGCAAAGGTCATTTTACAGTGTACTTAATCAAACTGGAATTAGGATTGTACTGGTAAATATATGTAGAGGCAAATGACAGTTTATAAAATAAGAGATAACAAAACTAAAATGGCATAATTAGGTTAAAAATTACCTGCATTGCTATTCTATGGGGAAAATTGTGTTCTACTACAAATGAATCAAATTAACTATCTCTAGGTTCTCATATTTAATTAAATTATTCCAGCTCAGGTGATGTTCAGGACATAAAAGCTTTGCAGCAAAAATGTCCGTAGAGAGTTACAAGTCCTACTAAAACTATAAATTAAAACTCCAACTAGGGACATTTCTTAGCTATTTGAATCCTTACTGTGGCTGTAATAGTAGATATTGCTTGCCTGTTATTTTTTGTCTTCAAAACACCTAAGCATTAAACAATTAACCCTCCCAATTTCACAGTCGATAGCAAGCTTAAACATGAGCTGCAGGGTAAAAAAAAAGCTTGAATACTGCAAAGATTTTTTGGTGGTTGTTTTTGAAAAACCTTAGAGAAGATTGTGGGAAGTAGTCAATGCAAAAGCAAGTATTAATGAATCATCTTAAAATTAATTTCTCCCTTTTAAAATGCTCTTTATACTTCTCACTGAAGGTAGGAACTGGCATGCAACTTCCTTTGTCGTGGATCAGAAAGTCCTCTGCTGAATTTGTGATGCTGCTTTATAGGAATTCCTAAAAGGAGCAACAAGAACCCCAAGGGTCTTACAGCGGGAACAAAGCCATTTATAAAATGTCCTTGTCTTCAATAACCTGTTCCTCTAAAAAACCCATTACACCTGAATATTCAATGGACAAATGCAGCAAGTTCAGATATCAGTTTTACAGTGTAGCTGAAAGGTAAGAAAGGGTCTTGCTAAAGCCTGCAAAAAGCACTCTGAAGGCACAGCTGGCTTTTGGAAGTGTTCAGCTTCCCCAGCTGCAGCTTCTGCTTGGCACAGGGAACACTACTTTATGCAGCTCTAAAATGAAAATTAAACATGACATTTTCCTGCTTCCTTAAAAAAATTACACAGCCCTTCTGAAACTCACTTCTTGTTGCTGAAAAGTAAAAGGGAAGTATCATACTAGGTCAACCCAAAATGGCTTTCGTTCACTGCTTCTGATTTTCCACCTCTTTCTTTTAGCTGAAGAAACTAACCTCTAGTAGGCTTGGAAATCCCTTCTTTGTCTTGATCATCCATGAACCCCTGGCACCTCACCACATCCAGTCAGGAGAGAGATGAGTTTTTTGGCTTGCAAATAAGAGCAATCTTTCACCTCTGCTTCCCACTCACTGTTCAGGCACCGAAGCACTGAATTTGTTTTCCACATAAATCTTTTTCCAAAAATGGTATCTGGATTTAACTTGAATAAATCAATGGAGAACCTCTCATGACTTCACTTCTAAGGGCACATAACTGAGGAACACTACACATATTTAACTGAGGAAGAAAACAACACTAGTGGTTTTGTGAAATCCAAGATAAATCCATGGATGTTCGTATGGACTAGCTTAGTTTTGGGAAAATTATTTGTAAAAAATCTTATTCAAGGTATGCATATTTTCTTAAAATTAAGTATATTTTCTCTGATATTAATTCAACCTTAATTTGATTATACAAGGTAGAAAAATGCCACTGTGTGATAGGGAAACAAAGGGGATTCCTGTAAAATTGTTAAAAGTAGGCGTTTTTACTGATAATCTCAAAACACTAAAAGACATTAACAAGACCTTAGTGATACATCAAACAGAACTGGACAAGCCTTCCTTTATGGCTGCTAGCCATGACTAACTGCTTTAGAAATGAAAACAAGAATGCAGAGTAGGAATAAGGAGTGGGTTTCATGAGCTTGGAAAAAAGCCTGTGGCTAGTGTTTGGGAAAGCAAAAAACACTTCCTGGAACAAGCTTCCTTTTGGAAATGGTCCTTGCAGTAGAGGTCTGCTGATAATTAAAAAAAAAAAACAAACCCTCATTTCCTATGATGAAGAATTTATGAATATTTGTACTTGGATGCAGTGTGCTTAAATTTGATCCAAATCTGTGTTTGACTCCCACAGGGAGGACTTACAAGAAAGATGACCGCTGTAAATTGCCATGATTCCAAAATAACAATGCAGAGCTCTGCTCCTTTAGCATTACTCAACAATACCAAGGTCTTGTGCAAATACGTCAGATAAGGATTTGCAAAAATAAGTTAATATATCACAGAAGTTATGTTAATATCACAACTGAGCTTATCTTTGGGCAGCAAAGAAGGAATCTTTCTTACAGTGTGTACATTTGATTTTTATCAGTGTATCTTTAAATGTATCAGTTCCAATGTACCAGTCATCTTCCCTCAGCTAAATAAGAGCGTAACAGAGCAATAACTACACCCAGTACTGGCTTCTTTTTTTTCCTCAGACTCATAAAAGGGTGATTTTCACGACACTCAAAACATCCTACATAGCTGGGACCTCCTGCTAGATCTGTCAGCAACAAATCAGGCTGCCCAATACCATGACCTGCCTGAGAGAGCATCTGTCCAATATATCTTTCTATTACAGTTCCTTTTATGCATGTTACATGTCCTTTCTGCTGTATTTCCTGAAGTGATGAAAATGTCTTCTGACTACAGACCCATTTGCACTGCCAACCTCGGAACATTTCTTCTGCAGCAGGGTACACTGTCTGATAAGAGATACAGTGTTTGGCAATAAGCTGGGCATAAAAATAGAGGTCTGGAATCAGCACTGTTGATCTCTATAGATGAAAGCTTCTTAATAAGTGGTTTTAAAGCAAAGGAAAAGTTTCCTTTCCTTTTTCAGAGACATTTTTTCTAACTACAAGCCATGTTTCTACAACCAAGGTACAAAGTATCCCAAGAACACACAGCATGATGTCACCAAGGCTTTCATTAGTGCCTTAACTTAGCAGGTGCATCATACTACAGCTTTTTGTTATCAAATGTGTGTTTAGCATCCCAGTTTCCCTCCCTCAGCAAGTGCCCTTTCAAATCACAGTTGTATCATACTACCCGTACACAGCATGAGCTCAACAGAAATGTCATTGATATTAGGACAATGACAATAACAATACACATATCAGGAGAGTTTCAAACAATCCCAAATCCACTACAGTTAAAAAAAAAATGAATCTGGGAAAGTCCAAGGAATAGGCCTCTGTTTCAGTGGTCTGAATTAATCAGACTAGGACTATGTGAAGAGGAGATTATATGATGCGTGCAGAAAGCAAGGGAGAATGGAATATCTCCCCAGAAGGCTGCACCCTTTTGTTTCAGTGACCACTGGAGAATTCATTTCGGAAAACAGCAACACATCTCACAACCAGTCTGTGCAATCATACTGACGACTGGTGGAAGAAAAGTGAAGGAAAATATGTGGAGAGCCAGTTTGTGACGATGTTTAGGTAGAACCACTAGGTTATGCTTGCAGACAGCTATAGGTACAGAGACGTCACAATGGCTTACCCTGGGTCCATGCGGGTTGAAAACTGACAGTGAAGAGTTTACACAATACTGTGGATTTCCACTGAGGACAACAGTAATTCAGGGATCTCTGTGGTTCACAGTATAATGAATCTTCCATTTCCTTTATGTCCTCACTGCCCATCCTTGCAGATGAGCTTACTTAAGCTTTCTATTACCAATTGTTTTGTTTCATTTCAGTAAAATGAAATACAGTAAAATTTAGTAGAAGCAATAATACTCACTTTAACCCATTTCCCCCACCACTTTTAAACTAGTGCTTCACAGCCTACTAACAGGAGACCTATGACAAGTAAATAAAAGGCAAGCAAATTGCCATAACCCTTCCTCACACTGAGTAAGAACTTGCTCTTCCATTGGAAAACGGCTAGGAGGAATCACACAGTTTGAAAAGCACAGTTATAACTTGATATGTAAATCCCTAGGCACTTTCTAATGGTGGCAGTGCTCCTGTTCCTGAGCTGGAGTTGTGGGAAATGCGTATTAACTGGTCTTTGCATGTGCCTACGCACATGCCCTCATTAGAAAAGGCTTCCAAACATTACATGAAGACATTAATATCTTTCTGATAATGACCTTGAACACATTTGATAATTGAGTTCTTCCAGTCGTATTTTAGCGAGGAAATTTCAGAAGAGATAAATTAAAGGGGTTTTCAGTGATTGCCAAGTTTCAGACTTGAAGGAGAAATGTGCATTGCAGACACGTGGGGATAAAAGAAGCAGCTGGGTAAGGCAGAGAGGTAATTACACAGTATGCTTTATAATAGAGAAGACAATTATAATGATCTTTGTCCACTGCAGAAGGTATTTCCTTCAAAACCAGAACAGAGTCCTCAGTTTGGGGTGTTATCCAACGAGTTCGTGATGAGTCCAGCCAAAGTCCATGTTTAACACCTCAAAAAGCTGATCTGTACACAAGAAGACAATCCACTGCTGTCTATAGCTGCTGCTGGAACTTTCTGGTACAATAAAAAAAATCTTTCTTTTTTTGTCAAACCTTTTTGGAAAATGAAGGCTTGTCTGGAAAATGTAAAATGGAACATTCCAGTAGCATCCAGTGTCTGCTACTTTATATGTGGAAGCAGAAATAAGGCAGAATGCTACAGGAAAAGAAAAGATCTCCAGAAGAATGATATTACTCTGGTGCAATAGATTTTAGCCCTTTAGCTGGCATGAATTAGAAATCACATAAATCAGATTGGAACTGAGCCACAGTCGCTATTCCTATGCTATGGGAAAAACTGATATATCACATTACATTATATTAAGTATATTAATTTTTAGATACATGACACAAAAAAAGATCACACCCACACATCATTAAATGTTCCTAAATTTATTAACTGGAAATGCAAAAAACTGTATTTCTGTTTACGAAGAGCCCTGCAAATCCTTTTACACCCTGTTCCTTGAACTGAATAGCTTCTGAGTACACTCTAAATTAGGACTGTGTCCCCCTGTAGTGCCATCTTACTTGGTAGCTACGGCTGAGATATGAAACACCAGCATTTACCCCAGGCTGATAGAGAAAAGTCCCCGGCTGGATCTCTCTGTATGTGACTTTCTGTATGGCACCACTTCAGGGGAAAAAACTTGTTTTAACGGAGGACTCGTTCTTGAAAGGAAGGCTGGCCCTTAATACATTTTGCAAGAAGAACTTAATAATTCACCAAGGAATGGCATGTAAGAATCATTTCTCTGGAAGTAATGAATTGGTATCTAAGGAGATTCCCTTTCTTCAAAACAAGTTAGAGAAGTAAGACACTTACTGTAAACTGTATTTGGCAGCCTCCCATGATATAATCTAAGAAAGAATGCATCTTGTGTATCTGCAGACAAGAAAGCAAGACATTCAGCTTAGCTGTGCACTGATAAAACATAAGAGAACTGCCTGAAAAAAATAAATTGGAAGGAGGAGAGGGGCCAACTGAAAATAAGGCAAAGGAAGGAATCATTAAGTACAGTTTGAGACAGAAACAAAACTATAAACAGAAAAAAAATTCACATAAAAAGTAGAACCATCTTCTCAGTGGGAAGTCAGTGGAAATGTTGCTGTTGGTTTAGGAGGAACAAGAGCAATTTTGTAGAAATAATGGAAAGATTAAAAGGGATACACACAAAGTTGGCAAGTCTTTAGGTGTTAGAGTTTAGTATAATCTTTTCCATTGTACAACTGCAGGGACAGGGCAAGAGAAATGAAACGAGAGTTGAGGACAGTCAACTTACTTTTGAGATTCAAGTCCTTGCATTTACTTTTTGTAGGGGATAGTTTCCATTGCTATTCTACAGGCAGCTCCACTTTGTTCCAAGCACCATTAAAACAGATCACTGAGAACTTAGTAAAGAAACAGTCAAAGAGCAAAACATGTATTTACCTTGCACTGGTTAAGGATGACAATGCCTGAGTTCTTGTAGTTCTTCTTCTTTGCTTTGTACTTGGGGTTAATGCATTCCCATTGTACCTGTGAAAAAAATAGCAGTCATTCTTTGCAGGAAAATTTTATGTACAGATTGAATAATTAACAAAAACTGCACTGCCTGATTTCCACAGGTGACTAAATCATAATAGATAATGGTGAACAGAGAGGAAAAAAAGTGAAAACTCTTAACTATGCAGAGAATAGTTAATAGAAAAAGGCCCAGGGCAAAACATCAGTCTTTGAACATGTACACGTGGACATGGCACTAAGGGAGACATCCAGATTCATTTGTTGTCATCTTCCAGTCTTGTAGTTTCAGGTGTTACATAAGCAAGACTGAGGATCTTTTGAGATCATTTAAGAGGACAAAAAAAGAAGGGACTTAATACAAATGAAAATACTGGCGAGAGCAACCTGATGCATTGTATTACTACAAAACTGTTGTCACAGCAACACAGAGTTTTGTATTAAACTCATGATTGGAAAAATTCTGGTCAGCAATCATCTTGTTTTCTCCTTTAAGTCTGATAGCAAAATAAAAAGTTAAGAAAATCAGTAAAACCTTCACAAAGATGGAGCTAACTACTGATACATTTGAAATTTATCCCTAAGAATATATCAAAATCCCTTTTTGAATTTTTTTTCATAGTTTTATTTAAAGATAGTTAATTTTACAGCAAAACAGTCCTACCTTGTTATTGAAATACATCTCCTTGTTCTCATCGTAACATCCCCCAGGTTCTTAATAATTTCCACTTGAAATGTTCCTCCTTCCTCTACTTTCAGGCAGACTGATAAGGCCAAGCTCTCAGACCCTCACCTCTAATGTCTACAATATTATTCATGCCTCTTACTGCAGGAGTAAAATGTACATTTGTATATGCAAGTGTCTATTGGCATTTGTACATACAGATTTTTATCTGTAATACGCTGTTAATAAGGTTAATAACATGACTATTTTCCTTCAGAGAGCTGTTTCCAAGCGTGGGGACAACACATGCGATGCTGGGTAACAGAAAGAAATACAATTCCAAAAGGAACCAGAATGATCTATTATCTACAAATCTCTATTATGACATTTTGAAATGAAACATGTCTTAAGTGTTACAGTGTTTTGCCTACAACGAAAACCTTCCTAAGTGTTACAATACTTTGTCTATAATGGGGTACATTCGTGATATATCCTAGCAAAGTGTTTGAGCACCAAAACCTATTTTTACTTTATGCTCAGCCCCAGAAGTTTCATCGAGCTTCAAACCACTGCCTAACAGCAATTATTTGGATGTCTCTGAAGTATTCCACACTTAGAGATTTTGTCAAACATCAAAAAAAAGGGAAGGCAAAACATATGGCTTTGGAGCAATATGAGACCATTTTACACAGGAGAGGAGGGGTACTTTCATCACTGTGAAATGGAGACAAGTGACAGAGTGAAGAATGGGAAAAGACAAAAATAAAGTTCCAACTGCAGGAGGCACATCTGCTTGCTCTCCCAGCTAGCCTACAGCTCAGTTATTTGTCTTGTGAAACGAATTTTCCAGCTGAGAAGACAGGCAGATACAGGCCCTCATGTTCAGGGGAAATCCTCCATAAACATTTCTCCTCTACTCAAGAGAAGCAGTCAGGCTCAAGAAATAAAAGCCCTTCTCTCCAAGCAAAGAGAGTGCTCTGTGACACAACGCTGGAGTGCAATAAGCTCATATTTGGGTCTGAGAGCAAGGCAAAAGCACTGCCCACTCCCACCTTGATAGGTTGCATTTGTCTTGCAAAATGGTTTAACACACAGCTGTCTCCACACTTACTGGAAGCATTCCTACAGAGAAATCAAGCTATCTGTATGTTATACATACACTGTAATATATCAAATAGAAATTAAAAACAGGAGACAGGATTTGTGTTCCTCCCTTTGACACTGAAATATACTGGAGAGGTCTAGTAGCTTTCCCCTGAACATCCAAGGTGAACCTCCTTAATTTTAGCATCCTCCAACATGAATATTTTTTCAATGTGCATATTTAAACAAGGCCTGACCTATATGAAGCCATATACTATGCACATAATTTCTCTCCTCAGGAAAGGATTATTTAAGCCTGAAAAAAATGTTTTTCATGGTATTCATTTATGGAAGAAGTTTACCATAAATAAGGACCAAAATGGCATAAAACATTACTTCAGGGGAGAAAAAAATCTCTCAGGTTCCCTTTGCTAACTGTAAAATGCAATTATGAATGTTCACCTACCTTGCAAAGCATTTTGAAATGTATGGATAACAATTCTCAGTAACTACCTAAAGCTCATTTAAATATTCTATGTGCAAGTCACTAACATTATTGGCTTATGTGGATAATAAAGCAAAGGAAAGAACAGATTAGAAAATTTACAGAAAGTAGGAAAACAGAAAGAAAGAACAATTTTGCACTTTTAAAATCTGTTGACGATAGTATAAAGAAGAGAAGGGAATAAGGGAGGAGAGAGAAGACATTTCCCTCTTCATAGGCTTAAAAAAGCCAATAAGACTCTTTCACATAAAACTCAATCTTCACTTACCCACCAAGATCCAGTTCTGACCTTGGCAATTCCCACAGTTCAAGCTAAAGACGCAACAAGCATTATTTGAAGGAAATTTCCTATACAGGTCTTACTGTATATCCAGCTTTTGTAATGAGAACAAAGTTCAGAATACAGCTCTAAGCAGGTAAGTAATAACGAGAAACAATTCTCAAATATTTTGCTTGCACTGTTGAGGCCAACCTCAATTTCCAGTCTGTTCCTACATTCCCAGTATTGATTTGGTATCTGACATTGTTTTTTATCGATCCATTTTTGCTCTTAAATTAACTTTTCAGCTGAGAGGAAGCTAATGCAATAGTCTGCAATCTGACACTAATGGTAAACATTGTGAAATTCGTATTCGTCATTCTGGAAGTCACTTAGCATTTCCTCCAAATGCCTGACAGCTCTGGGCTGTGCAAGCGCTTTCCCTGCCAAACAACACAGAGAGTCTGAAACAGAAAGCAACCTGGTTTTAAACTATCTACTGTTAATTCAAGTCATGTTTGGTAATGGACTCCCAAGACTATACTGTGTTGGTGTTTCTTTTATACACTTAAATTTGAACCACCGTGTGGAGAATTTCTGAACAAACTCCATTCAGCTATTCTTCAATGAGAGTCAGTGAACTAATGTTCACACCTGGAAGGTCCCAATCCTCTCGTGCCTGTGATGAGGAGACAGACATCCCTCAGTGGGAGATGTTACTCTTTGCAGTGAAGGATACTGTCTTTCCAAACATCCTTACTCCTCCTCTTACAAAACCTTCAGAAGAGAGAGGAAAGCAAACAATGCAACCACTTATGCCACACACCAGCAAAGGGAAGTGGAGGTGACTAAATGAAGGCAACCATTGTAGAACCAAAATTTGGACAGTATGTGGCACAAGCTATTCAGAGAAAGAACTGAAGGTGTCAGGAGAGCTTCATGTACCCTAAGGCAAGACAAATGGTAGCAGTTGCTTTCTCTGGGACAGCGCTTGCACACCAGGACATTGGATAGGCTTGTGAGGAAAGGGTTAGAGAGCTTGTGTTGCTTGTTGTATGTTTGTGGCATAGCTTGTGTTAGCAGTAACGTGTTCTCTTGCCTCCCCTGCACTTCTTTGGTTTCCCTCTTCTTCTTTCCTGTTCAGCTGCTGCAACAAATTGCACAGTTTGTAAATGATAAAGGAGGCACCACAGTCTAAAGGATGGGGCAAAACCCCCAATTGATAGCAGGCAGCATTATATCCTGCATTGTCTCTTCCTGATGCCTCAAGAGAAACAAGTCACTTTTAAGTGAACGGAGTCTCCTCCCACATGAAAGGCTACTTTATTCCTGCCATCCCTCTAGGCAAGAGGACAGGATTGTTTTGGGCTTTTTTTTTTTTTCTCTTTTTGTCCCAGAAATACATCCACCATGGGAGAAGAGCTGCTTTTAATCACTATCAGAGATTTCCTCTGGAAACTTGCCCCTGGGGAATGAAGTGGAAATGAAAGCATTTCTTGTTTCCTCAGCCAAGGTCCCCAGCCTCCCCTGCGCTTCTGAGGCTGTACCAATGGTTACCTCCTCACAGGGATTTGCCAGGTGCCTGGTGCACCCTCTGCTGAGGCCTCTGCTGCCCTGTCTGGGGCCAGCAGCAGCTGCTGGTGTTACAGACAGTCCTGGGTGAACTGGGCTGTCTCCTGATAAAACTACTCATGGAATTGTCCACTGGTGTCAATAAACGCCTTGGCCCATTACCAAAAGCCTAAAGGTCTCACTGTGCACAGTCATCTGAAGAGCTACCAGATGCAAAGGCCCTCCCTAATAGCACCCTGAACTTGTGGGAATGTCAGTGGAGATGGGAAGTACAGCAGGGTTTCTTCCTCCTCTTTCCTTTTGTGTGTGTGCAAATGCACACGTGTCCATTTTTTATGTAATACAGGAACAGATTTTTCCCTTACGTAACTCCTGTGCTGCATGGGGATCCAGGTGATTTCCCTGATTTTTTTCCTCTCAAATCCCTCTGGCTTTATTGCCTTGATTAAAAGAAAAACCCAAAAAAGTGACTTTTTTTTTTTCTCATTAGTAGAGGATTTCTCCTTTCAGCTATGATAAGCTTTAATAGTATTTACATTTATATAATCTCGAGCTTCTTCTAGTCTTGTTTAAATATGCTTTATAGATTAATATTAGAACACCTTAGAAACTGCCACTGTACACACATATTAAAAACATATATAATATGTATTCTTGGAAGAAATCCTGAGATACAATAAACTCAGAGTATTTATTAGTATTTCACTTAAAAAGGTGTCATAAATAGGGGCAGACTTATTGTTACTGTGGGGTTTTTTTTACGCCAAGATTATGGTGAAGGTGTAATAATGAAGTCTGGAATGGTGGAAAGTTTTAAGAGAAGATTTAGAAACCACAGAATTACAGGATGGAAAAGACCTCTAGGATCATCAGGTCCACCTGTTAACCCAGCACCACCAAGTTCACCACTAAACCATGGTCCGTGCAATGGCTGCTTCAGATGTGCATTTGAACAAGAGGATGTCTCTGTGCCATTTTTTATTGGTGGTCAGTATGAAAACAGGCTAAGTGTCAGAACATAACAGTCTATGACCATAAGGCAATTTTTATGGAACAGAAACACATAAAGTTATTATCCTGAGGTTGTTCATCATCAGAAAGTCTTCTTAAAACAGAAGACCACCAGCAAGTTTTCCCAGAATTCAGTCCTCTCAGTCATGGAGAAGCACCTAACACTCTGAAGGAGTCATAATTCAAGATTTGTGAATCTCACCCAAGACATACCACATTCAGAAAAGAAATTCATAAACAACTTCTGATCAAAACAAGTGATCTCATTCAGGTAAGGAATTTTCTCTTCTCTTCACACACTACTGGTTTAACCACTCAGAAGATGCCAGTGCTAGATTCACAGCATTCATCTAAACGATGCCTAGTCTCAAACACACATTTCTGAGAAATCTCACAGCTCAGGCAAGCCAGCAAGCTGACTGTAAGCTCTTCCGAGGCCGACACTCAAAACTTGGGATAATCAGTACACAGCCCAGGGATGGAACGGTCTTAGAAGCACCACCACCTCCTGTAAGTAAGCAGGTGACACATATCCATTCTGTCCATCTCAAGTGGTTCTGTAGCAGATGATAGATTGGTTACAAGACAAAAATATCTTTACTTTTAGAGGGGGAGGTTGAAGAATGGGTCAGAATGCTCTGTGCTTTCTGAAGGACGAACTATGTACAATTAAAAGGCAACTTCAGCATCTTTGCCAACTCCTCCAGAGATGAGGTGAGCTGATGAAATGCTGAGGAGCACTAGCAGCTCACAGATGCCACACAGTCCATCCTGCTCGCCAGCATGAACTATGGTACTCCCACTCTCACTGCACAATGCATTTATGAAAACTTGTGCTGCTGATTCCAACCAATACAGATGTTGCTGATGGGCAGAGATGGAGATCTGTGTCACTGGTGTAGCCTCCTTTAAAACCACACAGATTTGCAGTGGATGCTTAAGCAAAGTTCCTGAATTCCCTATCAATGATGAATGTTCCTTCCAATTCTCTCCAGTTTCCTGGGAAAGTGAAAAACCTTGGCTGACAATCACTAAGGTGTTTTGATTATCTTTTGACAGAACTATAGCAATGTACTGTAGCTGGCTGTAAAGTCTACTGCACAAAAGAAAATATAACCAGAATAAGAAGCTACACGGCATCTCCTTAGCAACTCAAATAGGGACATCAGACCTGAGCTCTGCTCTTTACTCTGGCTTCCACAGCATCTGAGATGAAGTTCCAGGTTTTGGTCCTCATCTTCGACACTCAACACTCACTGTTGTGATGCTTTGTGAAAGAATGTTAACACCAGGGGCTGAAAGACGTAGTTTTACTCCTCTGACTGAAAGGAGTGTTACGTGGAAAACAACATTTTCTGGTCTGAGGCCATGAAAGGGTCTCTTCTAGGAGCAAAGAACTGTGTTTAACCTACTCATCTCCCCACCCAGACATAATTACATTTCTCTGATATGGCCTTCCTTATCAGAAATAGCTAGCAACACATCTACTTGAAGGCAAAACACCTTCATTCTCTATAATTTTCTCAAGGTTCACTATAACCTCTTTATTCAAAGTAAACACTCCATTGCACATGCTTTTTCTTTAGGGTGACTAAAACTAAAGAAAAGAACTGACAACTGCTGAACACATTACTTCAGGTTGCACAAAGGATGTTGACATAAAATATGCACTATGATGTTTTTATGGGGTCCACAGATAATGGCATATATTGCCTTTAGCAGCAATAGTTCTTTCTGCAGAATAGAGAAAAATGAGATAGGATGAGGGAGGGACAGGGAGAGAGAGAGAAGGGGAAAGGGAAATTGCATTCTGGCTACAGCCAAGTGATGTGGCTTCCCACGCAATTGATCTCTCCTGTACAACATGTGATCATAGTATTGTTTTCCATAAGTATGTCATCTCCACCAGGACCTGCTCAAACTCCTACTGCTTGTTCTTGTCTATCATGCTATTAGTGCTCACCAAACCCTGATTTCATCAGGGGCAAGAGCCATCCAGCATGGGCATGGATATTTTTGTACCACTATTTATCAGCCACTTAAATGACTAATACTTACTCTCTTACCCACTCAATCTTGTTTTCCTCTAGAATAGGCTACAAAATAAGGATTAGAAAAGAGGAGAAAGGAAACTGAATCCCACATTGGTAACTGCGTCCCATGAGAATTATTTATACCAACAGCAGGGTTTTGCAGGTGCAAGCCCACAGAATAACTTCACAGCCACAACAGAAAGAGAGGAACAAGGAAGAAAAAGGGGCAGAATGCCTTAGGTGTGTGGAGGAGGATTGCAGGTAAAAGGTTACAGGTGAAAGACAACCTGTGGAGTGGCAAATGGCAGGCCCATTGCAAGAGTAAGATTCGGGCACTTATAGCATAGGGCAACACCAAAACATTTCTGGACAGCACTCTGACACTGCAGTGACAACCTAGAACAAGAAGTGACAAATGGCTGTATTAACTTCTTATGCCTGTGAAAGAGCAATCATCCTTTTTGCTAGCTGAGGGTGAAAAAAAGCACACTGTTTCTCCATCATAATAAAGAATACATAGTTCATCCTGCAGAGCCCTTTCTGGCACTCTGGACTGCAAGGTTCTTGTCTTGGCCAACAAGCTGTCGCCTGAGAAGGACCACGATGTGGTTTTAAGACATTTACATTGAAAATGCACATCCTTTTCCATTTTCACACAGTGCCTTCCTGAGCCACAGGTGTTTGTATACAAATTTGGAGTGGTGTCACATCACTGGCCTTGTTAATGTTATTAATTCTGGGGTTTGTTGACCTCTTTATTTCCACTCAAATTTTGTTTGATAAAAGTTTTGATCCTCTGACTTGATTTGAGAGAGCAAAACAGGGTTTCATTTACACTCAGGTTGTGTTCAGAAGTTATTTAAAATGGACTAATACATGACTGATACATATCAGCAGTATTTTACACCCATGAGCAGCATTTGCCAAACTTTAGTGCATTCAAAGAACTTCAATAGAAAATATCTAGAAGAGGCATAAATGTTTCTTGACATATGGCATAGACTGACTGCTTACCATTTATCAAACACCTTCTGACTCTGTGTTAGATTTTTACTAACACGTTGTAAACAGAACCTTAATATAAAGTCCAGCTAAAGCTTATTAGGCATTTGTGTTTGGGGTTGAGATTGCAACAATAGCGGAACAATGAATACAAATTATCTGCAGGATCAACATCCTTAACTCCCCCTCAGAGAATTTATCAAAACGAACACCTTTAGAAATAAGTAATAATAGAAAATGACAATTTCTGGAATTAGATATGCCAACTCACTTATCATATTAAGTAATTACTATCAACTGCAATTTGAAAAGATCAGGCTGACATAAAGAAGTGAAATTATTGATAAGATAACAATTTCATTTTCCCTTAGGACTGTAAATCATGAAATACTTAGAAAACCAATTAGTTTCATCATGATGGGTTCTAGTTAAAGCTGGCAGCAATGAATGCAGCACATGAGAAATGGAGAAAGAGAGAGAATGACCCTCACCCAACAGAGGCCTTTAGGCCAGCAGGGAAATGCTTTGAGTAGCCAGAATGGGCATCTGCTTTGCAGCACAGCACCTCATGGAAACCATGTGCTGGGCTCAAAGGAAAGAAATCTTAGCGGAAAGAAATGCCTGTGGAATGGGAACTAGAAAAAGATCTTAAGGATTTCAGGCATGAAAGTACAGGAACAAATCCTTTTTTGCATTTTCAGATTATCGTGTCCAGGTAACAGTAAAACCTATGGGAGAGATCAACGCAACAACTAAATTCTGGGAGATGATGAGGCAATTCTACCTGTTTTATGGCAGGATTTTGTGGGGAACACTGCTCTACAGAGCTTACATATTGAGATTGCTTGGGTGGTTTCCACTTACCTGTCTTCCCTCCATAGCTCCTCGCATTTCCTTGAAAGTGGAGCTAAATTCTCCAATGAAGTCATGCTTTCCGTTGGAATCCCAGTCCCAAACTATGCACTGGGGAGATAAAGGGGAAAAAAACAAAACAGCACATTTGTCTTCAGACAGAAAAGAAGTTTTATTGAACAACATTACAGGAGAAATTATGATACAAACTGTCTGGAGTGTTATCTAAAAGGAAATCACAAGGCATATTAAAACCATATTCTTGTTCTGATCAAAATAAAATGGCAAGTGGAATCTCAACACAGCTTGCTGCTGATAGTTCTGTGTTATGGAGTTTGCCTAATGAAAACAAGATCATGTATTTCAGAAAAAAAGGATTTCTTGTCTACATCTTTTTGCTAGGTGTGAAAATACAGGATTGTGTATATTTGCATATTCACGGTCAAATGGTGTCCTGACTTACCTCATTGACATGCTTTACAAATATAAATTGATATTCAAAACCCTGGTTGCCTTGGGCAAACATTACTGTTGTCATTTTTACAGTCAGTGAAGGTGAGACAATAGTTACAGACAATTTTCTGAAACGGCTTTGAAATTACACACATCAGTGTCTGGTGCCCATATCTTGGCTGTTTCCCAGTGTTGCTTAACAGTGACTGTTCAAACCAAGCCTCACTGGTAGTCTTTCCTAAATTCATGCATAAAGATGAATATCTCAATGATTTTGAGCTTTGAGAATTTTCTTTTACAGATTTTGCTAAATACAACTCAGCTAGCCAAGACTGAAGCACATAGCAATAACTACAGGCTTTGCTAAATTGTAATTTTAAAACTGCTCCAAAGACAACAAAGGGGCTCACAACTTTAAACAGCAAAATCCCAGATTCTCTCTAGATATGTTCTCTCTAGATAAAGGTCACATACATTGACTGAATCAGGAGGCCTTTACTGAAAAAGGCCTGCTGAAAAGTATTTTTTAGGTATTTTTTTAAAGCAGAAATGCATCAAAGCCATCTGCACTGTCACATGAGGAGTGCACTGATATGTCACTATCAGATGGTTCTGAGGGTAACAACAGTGGGTTTTATCCAGCTTCTTTGTCTCAACGAGGCTCAGTACTTTTGACCCAGCACTGGTGGTCAGATAACACAAGAGGAAGAGCAAGGTTTGCTCCTCAAAGACTCCTCAAGCCATTTGAAGTTTGCTTGGTCCTAAGGGGCACTGAGTTTGCTCAGAAGGAAACTGAAATCAGTGGATGTCCACTGGATTTTGAGTTTTAAATATTTCCAAAAAAGCACTTCATTAAAACAGACTTCCCTGTCCACCAGTTATGCTTTCTAACCAGCCCAAATAACCCAGTCAAAGCCGGTAGGTGGACAATCCCTTTTGCGGGCAGGGAAAAGACTCTAGAAAGCTTGAGATTTGGACCATCCTATCACCTGCTATTTTATTTGCTTTTCTTTCTTTTTCTTAAATGCAGGAATCCCAGACTAAAGGAAGATCTCCAGATCAAAATGTGAAAATATTTTGCTCTAAGATTTGGAGATACTTTTTTAGCAGCTTTGACATTGAGGGGGTGGATGGACAGGAAAAAGGGGCAGTTCCTGTGTGTGTTTCTTTGTTTATAGGCTAAATTTTATACAAAAGTAATCAAATGAAGTGGGTTTCTGATTCTGATAGTGGTAATGCTGCCTGGAAAAAAACTAGACACAGTATTTTCAACACTAACAGTCCTGGAGTATTCTTTTGGATGAAATCTTCCCTAAAAATCACTCTCTGTTTATTATCAACAGAAATTTTTAGATGAGCTGGTAACAAGAAAAAAAATCCAAGAAAAACTAATTTAATTTACCAAAAAATCCCTGAAACCAATTTTGTTTCATAGAGCTTGAAACAACTTCAATTTCTTGCTAATATAAAATGCTCATTTTTTATTGAAATTACTTTATAAATATTTAATGAAAAAATGGATTTCACAGATGAAGCATGACTTAAAATTATTTTTTTCCGTAGTGGTTGCAAAAATTATTGAAGATCCTGAAAGTAATACTAAGTAAAAAGATCTGTCAAATTTTGCCATAGCAAAATTGTTATAAATGTGCAAAAAGTGAAGTTTTAGTAATGCTGGAGACTTTTAAAACAATATTTTTGAAAAGGTTACTACTTCACAAAGAAAAAGAAAAAAAGGACCCTTATTATGAAATTATCCAACCAGATTTACTTTTCGGGTTCCATCTTTAAACGCAATTAGAGTATAAATACACGAATAGACCCAAGGTTATCAGAGTCCTCCAGGAAAAGGTACTTTGAAAAATTTCTATTAGGATGCTGACTCTTACAAAGAGGGAAAAGCTCTGAGTGCGTATTTGTGGTTAGAACTTTGAGTGAAGATGAGCAAAGTTAAATTACATATAAAATGTCCACTCAACAGGGATCCAACTGCTTTTTCTTTCAAGCTAGAGGTTTTCTAACTTTAGTTTTCAGAAAGCCAGATGGTACTTTAATCTTCATATTGGCTTCATGGAAAAGGCAAACAATTACAGTATTATCTCAGTGCCATTTGTTCAATTACAGCTAAGGGAGAAAGGGGATTCCTGCAAGTACATCCATTATGACTTCTTTTTTTTCCCTGAGTTTCACATCTGGCCGTAGAAATTAACTGTTACTGTCTGAAAAACATGTTGTACACAGTAATGATTCTGCATTTCAAATGTGTGTGAAAAGCATTGCTGAAACATACAAATACTGTGGTCCAGACATTTCTATACAAACAGATCAAATAAGCAGGGAAGGATCCTTGCAAATAATCCATCATCAGGTAAAAACCAGAGGTGATAACCAAAGTATTATTTCCCTGTGAAATACTTCAAAGGGTTTTTTGGTCTTTTTTTTTTTTTTTTTAAGAAGGCCCTATGTGCTTTTCAAATCGAATCTTCCATAACGTAAATCATCCTTTATCTTTAGGCAAACCTTAATGTGTTCTTTGGGTCTGTACTCTTAGAGGTTGCTTAAGTAGATGATTAACAGTATACTTACACTCTATTAAAAGTCTCATTTATTTAAGGAGGCTTTCCATACACTCAATTTTGAATGCTGGTAAATCAGTGTTCAGATAACTGGTGAAAGAATTCAGTCTCCTACCTACTGCTTGCAAGCTCAAAAGGAAAGACTAAAAACCTCTGCTAATGCTGCATGGTAATGGAATAGCACTGACTGGAATGGTGGAGAAAATCTTTCACCTCGGCATGACCCTATCTTCCTCTCCAAAATACCTGCTGAGTGCAGGGACAGGGAACACTGCGCTATCCTTAGTAGAGCTAACAGGTAGACTCAGTTAAGATGACATCAGAGGATCACTACGGAGTACCCACATCTTCATTCCTTCAGCTTTTCTTGTAAATAGTGCAAAATGAAACATTTCTTGGCAGGCTGAAACTGAACCTTTCACTGAAGAAAGGTCCATTTTTAAAAAGAAAAAGATATCTCAGGTGGATGCCGATGGAAATTTTCCTTGGTTTAATTTCAGGTTTTTCACCAAGATCAGATTTTGCCAATATTCTCACTGCAAAAGGCATTCAAGAAAGATTGCATTGGCACTGGAGCTACAACAGACTTCTCTTGCTGATTTTCCTAATGCTTCCCAGAAGATGACAGCTAGATTAATCTTGCTACCTCTGCATGAGCAACAACTCAATTGCATGATTTCTGATTTTATTGAGACTTTTTCCGAGTCTCAATACTAGAGCCAACAAAATTCAAGTACAATTGTCACAAAATAATTCTTCCCATAGTCATCATCCTATCTAGCCTTAACTACAAGAACTAACTAAGAGGAAAGACTGGCTACAGTAAGCATGGGTTTCTGTATGGGTGTCTGCAGACAATGAGGTTATTTTCCCTATATGCCTTCTGAGAAATGCTTAAAGTGGTTTCTCCCCATCAGGTTTTCACAATGAGAGAACAATTACATACAGCACCTTTGGGTATGGGTAATGGAGAAATGTGGAACTTAACCTTGCAATTTATGAACAAGCCCAAAACCTGCTCTGAAGGTTAGTTTCTAAAAGACTGGGAGTGAGTCTCTTGACTAAATCCTATCAGGAGGCAGCTGACAGCCAGACCGTGGAAATGTCCTTCTTGAAAATAATCCATTTAAGTTTCCCTCAGCTAGCCAGACACTGCAGATTATAGCATGCACAAAGCCAGTAAAAAACCTGAAAATTCCCAGTCTTGCCAGCCTGAGTTTCTCCAGCTGTGTGTATGTTCAAAGTCCAATTATGAAATGTTAGCATGGCTTGTGCTGGTACTACCTTGCCACTTAGTTGGAGAGGTAGAGTGTTAAACAGCCTTCCTGACAACCTAAGATCTTACTTAACTTAAAACACTTGAATAACTTGTGACCAAAAGATACTGGCTTGGGTGGGAGAGAAAACCAAATCCTTGGCCCGCTCTCCAGCTGCTCAGTGCCAGCTGAAGTGCCAGACAGCCAGAAAGGCAGCAGCCTAGAGGAGTCAAGTCCTTTGAATAGGAGGCTCCCTACCCTGATCTGGCTCTGATCCAGGTGAGATCCTAGTTCACACGTTGCATCAAAAGGGAGATTTTTCTCTGTGTTTTTACTTCCGTATGTGTCCGCTGACGCTCAGTAAGGAGTGGAAGGGATACCTTTCAAGGAAGAGAATTCTCTTTGTCCATTAATTGCCTGTAGTCCCTAGCTATGTGTTAGGGTAACAGTACCGAACAAGAGTGGCTAAAATTCTGAACAGAAAACTGTCTTGGATGGCTTTTCCTTGCATTTTTGTGAAACAAGATCTCTTGTGGCTAGGCAAGCAGGAGAATGCTCATTGTTGGATTTGAATGGAATAAATTACAGACCAGTCAGTCATAAAATTCTTACCAATTAACTCTAAGCTGAAATAACACCACAATAATTTTTATAGCTAGAGTTTATATGACACTGTGTCTCAAAGAAATGAGGCCTTAAGACAACATCAGTGACCTGCTCTACTTCCTGTAGCCCTCTGGACTGCAGGTGGTATGAGGTGGCAAAAGGCCACAAACAAATCCTTCTTTGGTTCATCCTCCAGGATCACTGAAAACTTTAAAAAACAACACTAAAACAAAAAAAAACCCCACCAAACATAGAAAAACAAGACAGAGAAGGTGAAAAAAAATCTCAGAAAAAAATTTACTCAATTGTCAAAGTGATCTTTCTGTAACAGTCTGTCTCTCATCAAGTTATTACTACTTGATAATGAAGCTGAAATATCCTACTGTACCTCCCTAAATTATACATACCCTCCTTAGAATACTTCAAAGAACATCTTTTTGTAGGAAGACCTTTATCCACTACCTATCCATTCTCCCCAGGGTATCAGAAAAACTAAGTAAAACCTTCATCATAAAAGCTAAACACTTCAAGTTATCCTGTTTCTCTAGTCATGATGTTCCAAAGACAAATTCTACATTATAAACATCACAGTACAGAAATTTGGTCTTTTCTGATGTATATGAAATACTCCACTCCTTTTTCCATCCAAGTTGGTCATCACAGCTTTATCTTTTCAGTAGTTGTGCTTCTCCAGAAAGTGAAAATAAACTTTTTCCAATTTCCAATTTCCTCTGAAGTTGGCCTCCAGTGAGAATAGAGGGATGTGGCTGAAATGAACCAATGTTTCTTGCAAGCCTCTCACTGGTTGAAGTAAAGCCTTCTTCAGACCACTGTAGATAAAATATTTTAACTTTTTCTTCTCAGAGAGATTACCTCAATTCTTCAAACTAAAGCACTCAAAACCCCCCGAACTAATGGAGGACAAAGAGTTCATACATTGTGCTGACAGAATGTGTGCCGCTTCTGTGAAGCTCGAGTAGAAGCAACTTTCAAAGTTTTCTTCTTGACTACAGAGCCGCATTTTTTTGAAAACCACATCTATTCTGCTGAACCAGAATGGACTGACACCAGTCCAGTCCACCAGCACAGCGAAGCTTGCTCCTTAAACATTAGGTGAAATACTGGCTCTGTTGCAGGCAATGAGACTTTTCATATGAACTTCAACAAGTGCCAGGATTTCATTAACACCTTTGTGCCTCCAGTACACAGATGGTGGTAATTGATATGTTAAAAGTTTATAGGGTCCTACTGGACTCAGATCCTTTGCCTATTGAAGGACACTTGAGACACAAACTCATTGATAGCTTCCTCTGGTTAATGCCAGGAGATTCTGCATTCCCTTTGACATGCTGCAGTAATTATAGTAGCCAAGACAGACTCAAAACACGAAGAAAATAATCTGCCTGTGGATATAGACACATGGGAAATTTGATTTTAAAGTTATTTGACTGGAGAGAAGAGTGAAGGGAAGGAGAATTCTTAGTTTCCTACAAAAAGGGGCAGGTCCTCTGATTCGAGATCAAAGTGAGTGAGTAATTTTTATTGACAGCTGTAATATGAGAACAGCCCGAGTCTACTTCAGCTCTTGAAAAGTGAGAACAGAGACTGTTTACAGAACCACTTTCACTGAACCAGTCTCTCTACACCAGCACTAGAGATTTAAGTACATCAGCAGTGGCTCAGCAATGATGGGAATCCTCACAGTTGGAAGTTGCCCCTTCTTGACAGCTCACAGCACGTAAGAATCACCAGGATCATTTCAAAACCAATTACTTGAAGCCATAGCTTGTTGATTATCCTTATTTGTACTACAAGGGTGCCTAGGAGCCTCAAACACAGATCTTTCAGTGCTGACTAATGAAGCCCATAGATATTTCTCTGAAACAGAGAAATACGCCATAATAAGTTACATCATGTGAGGGAGAACCTGTAACTGGATTTTCAATGACTCTCTAGGTTTTTCATGGTGAAAACATAAATAAGCTTCTACTTAACAGTCACAGTTAGGTTTATGCAACAACATCCTCAGTATATATACAAGCAATCATGCAGTTACTGAGCAGGTTCAGCATGGGCACGAATGCACGCACACTTCCATTTCTGCAGATGAGACCTAACATACAGATCTGTGTAGCTGCATTACACTTTCTTTATATTAAGGCCAAATAACTCCATGTTAATGATGATTTTTGTGTGTGTGTGTGTGTATTTCCCATCCAAAACACTCCTAGCAACTTAATATGCAACACAGAAATTGGGCAAGTTTTTTATTATCCTGCTTGTGGTCATGAAGACTTAGTCATCCAAAAATTGAGAGAGCAGGCTGGAGCATTTTTAAACTAAGTGTAGAATGGTGACTTTCCATCTCAATCAACCAGATTCTAGTTTTTGAGACTGTCTTTGGCCTCGTAGTCCTCAACATAATGTGCAACTTTTTTTCAATTACGATAAACCAATAGCAAAATATAGTAACAGCAAAAACTTCTGCAAATACTCCCCTGAGGCTCCCGTTGTGAGATTATCAATATGCCTCCGGTAGTTTTCTCCATGAATATCCCTTCTTTTAGTTTGCAATCTGTTCTGTCCTTATGCAAAAGAATCTGTCTTTCTAAACTTTTGTAAGAGATGATAAACTAGTGTAATGACCCAGCAGTGCCTCTTCTCATTAGTTGTATCTGAGATTTCTGCTCGTTGAAGTAACTAACAGCTCCCTACATAGCAAAAAGAGGGCATTACTCATTGGCAGGCCTCTCTGGCGTACCTTTTGGAGAAGCTGCAAGCACAGCAGCGAAATTTAGCATAATTCATGGCTGCATATCTAAAAGCTCTCAGACAGAATAAGACTCTATCCAGTTCCCACTATCTACTTTCAGTTCCTAAAAAAAGCTCGTTAGCCTTATCTTGCACTCTGAAAGGCAGCAGATAAAAATCAGCCATTGCCTTGTATGTCAAGCAGGAAAGGAAGATGATGATACTTGGCAGAAAGAGTACAAAATGCTCTTCCCCACCAGAGTAGCATCAATCTGTCCCCAAACACCACTTGTAATAATGATGAGTGTTTACAGAAAGTAACTGATTACACTGTTCGTTCTGTTGTCAATCAGTGGGGAAGTTAATTATACATCTCTTGGATATCATTCCAAAAGAATGACCTGGCAAACAAGATTGGGTTTAATGGCCCTGAACTGGCCACTCTGTTCAATGGATGGTAACACAGAGGAGGTGGGTCCTCCCAATTATGCGTAATTTCTAAAACAAAGACCAGCAGAGATTTCAAATATAGAAAGTTTTTAGTATGAAGTGGACAAGAAATCAATTGAGAAATATGAAGCAATTCTAAATGTTTATTAAAATAATATTCTAAACCATGTTTCCTATGGAAAATCAAGAGATATAGGTAGAGACAGAGCATAGGCCATTGTAACTAAAAATAGCTAAAGTAACATCAATGCTAAACGTTAAACCTAAGCCTAATTTAAGGGTAAAAGTCTGAGAATAAAGGTCACAGTTCCTTATCTCATAGTCACATATTTGATTTTTTTAAATCTTGTACAATTTCTACTGAATACTTTGCACTTCTTTTAGCAGTAATCTCTGAGAGTAAAGGGCCTCATTTCTGGGGTGGGTGTTTTGTTGGTTTTGTTTGTTCATTTTTTGTTTGTTTTTCTCATGTTCTGAGCTTCGGTTAGTGCTTTCACACAGATGCAGTGCCACTTCAAGGTGAGCCCTCCATACATCTTCTCTCAATTTGTGCACAGAGCACATAATTAGAAACAAAAACATCAGCCTTTTTCAGCACTGTTTCAAAGTCAGTTTTCTGCCCAGAGTTTTATTCTATTTCCTATGCTGTGTTTGGTGTTAAATTTGTCTCCCGTACAGACACTGAAAGCATCTCCATGAAGAACCTAAATCCCTGCAATGCCACAAGCACCCGAGGCAACGCATTATTGAAGAATTCCAGCAAAGAGTTAAATTAAGATCATGACATGGTGTCTGGATCTTCCAAAAAACATTATGCATCTGCTAAACAGCGGATATTTTCCTGTTTCTTGGGAGCGCACGGACCTGCTAAAACTCCGAAACGGCAACGCTTGACAAAAGCCATTTTTTTTATGTAACTGCTCAAGATCTTTGTGGGTTTTTTGTACACATACTATAACCTGGTTTCTGATTTTTGTTCTTGTACTGAGTAGAAAATAACACTTTAACAGAATACATCAGAATACTGTTTAAATCTATGCAGACTTCCCTTCCTGTTCGTATTCCCCTTGCATCCATTCGAGTGTTTAACAAATGTTCTCCATAATTATGAGTTCTTAGTAGCTGCTCTGTATTTTCCGGGTTTATCTCTTTCTGTAACAACGGACGTGGCACTTTGTATAAACGAGCATGCTGTATGGTGGGGTGGGAACCTGAGGGTGAGCTCCCTGGGAAAGCTGGCACAGGAGCAGGGAGCTCTTGCACTTGCCAGTCAGGTTTGTTTCCAACATCTCGGGAAGAAACAGGCTGAAAACCCCAAGTGCTCAGCATCCTGGTTACCTTAGATGATTGGCAAACCTGAGGGTGTGGCCATATATGGATACAGCAGTCTCTTCTGTAAGAATATTTTATAAAGCTAAAGGCATGGAAGGAAAGGAGAAAAACAGTGGCAGAAAATTCGCTGTGGAAAATAGAACCACTGAGGTTTCCACATGGGTGAAATGATCTAGAAATCAGATGAAAGCTTAAGCCTAATGAGGTAATTGAGTGCTTTGCTGTAGCATCTAGGGAGGCCAGATTCTTCCCCTATGAAGAAGATGAAACACTGAAATACACATATATATTATAATGTAACATAATTCTATATTAATGAAAGTATATAGAATTAATTTATCAAATACGGTGTATATATAGTATACAGATATTATATAATATGCATGTATTCCAAATCAACAATTAAAATAGTATATTAATCTTGCTTTACATGAGTCCTTCCCTGCTTTTTATCAAGGAAACATGATGTTGTGTAAACACTGACTCATAAGGAAACTCAGCTACATACACTGGAACTAAAAGAAGGAATCTGACAGCTTTCTGTGAGTGTAACAATTACTACGACACAAATAGTCTGCTGCACACAGAATGCTCCAGAAGGTAGTTGCCTTAAATCACTATTGTGATTTTCTTTTGCCAAATATACAAAGCAAAGCATGTGCAAACAGTAATCACTTTGATTAATTGTCTCCCTTCATCTTCTGAACCATCTAAAAACAGATGATGATTTTTGTGAAATTATATATTTATTTTGAAAAGTTTCTGTGCTTATCCTGTTTCTCACTCAAGAACAATATGTTGTGACTTAAGTGAAGGTTCGAAGTTTGGTACTAAACAATCTCAACAAAATTCTGACATATTCACAACACAGTAAAATAAAGAGACCAAAATGCCCAGAATCAGTGATGAGAAGCCCAACATTAAGATTTTCAGGACGGAAATACCCATTCAAATTCTGTTTCTTGGCATGTTTTCCAGTGACAATGAGAGGTGATGTTTTTTAATATCAAGTTCATCTTTGAGATTTCTCTTTTTCCATTGAATTATCAGATTTCTAACAGATATTTGTCAGTTTTGAAAACAGTCCTGTCTCCAACAACCTTTCTTTCCTTTCAAATAAGTAAACAAAGAAACTGACACATGGCTATCATCAGTGGCATCTGAATGAGGTAGCAGAGCTATACCTTCATCCTAGCCCAAAGAGACAGGATTTTGGCAGAAGATATTAGTGAAGACAGACACTGACTTTATTTGGGTGAATCCTTAGCTAACAGGGTTACAGGGTGGGCTTTTCAGTGCAGAGACAATCCTCTACGTACAGGATGGGATAGAAGGTAGCTGCAAAAATTTTCTGCTGCATCTCCAAGTGCTGCTGCTGCATCTGTGATGTGCCAGAATACTTTTTCAAAGGACAAGAGAGCTGACCCTGTTTCCTGGCCTGATTCCAGCACAAGCAATTAAATTTCTGCCGTCTCAACAACCCCTGCAGTTCAGGCTGGCACAGAGTCATTTGCTGCTTCCTGCCCTGAAGTGTCGCAGAGCGTTTATGCCGGCTCGTGAGGAGGTGCCAGAGTCACCTCCGGAATCGGCTGCCCAACCTGAGCCTTGCTCAGGTGCAAGGCTTTGCAATTACTGTGTTGAAAGCAACGAAGATCTTCACTGCTTATCTTTCCACCACCATCTCTCAGCAGCTGAAGAAAATCTAGGTCTAACTCCTTTTTGTTATTGAAGATTACTAAGTTTAGAAGAGCAACTTAAAATAATTATACTTCCATGGCATAACAGCACAGAAGGATAAAAGAAAACATCTGTACATATCCACCCATATTAAGTTTCCTCCTCGGTGCTTCAAATCAGTTCAGAGGGTATGCAGGAGCAATGACAATAAATGAAAGAAAATGTCTGATTCCATGTGAAATTCCTGTAAAAATAAACCCCATACATTTCAGTATGCTTGCTCTCAAGTCACAACTACCCACTAACACACCCCAGACTGAAGAACACAAGAAAAATAGCAGGGTTACCATACAGGACTATTTTACAGCATATAAACCTAGCAAACAGTTTTGGAAAAAACCAGCAATGCCTGTTTCCACTGGGTTTAGCAGAGGGCTCCTGTGTTTTGAGAATGCCAAGAAATGCAGCGTTTCGGAAAAACAAGAACTTCCATTAAGAGTGGAGCTGGTACTCTAAACCCAGACTTTCAATAGCTGATCTCTGTGTTTGTACTCCAAATAAGTGGTAGGAAGTAACAGTGCTCAGATACCCAAGTATCTTCTCTGAATATGCAATCAGGTACTTAGATTGCATAAATTACAAAATCATACCAAAAATAACTGAAGGTGAATAAAAAGAGGTCTGGTTAAAATGGGGCTGGCAATTCATTCCCTAATGTTAACATTATGTCAGATTAATGTGCAATTTCCTTTGCGTTCAGGAAAATCATGTAGGTGCGGACATTCTTTCATTACTCTGCAAGGTGAATTACGAAGCTGTCATTAAAATAATTACCAGTGGAAGAAGAAGGAGAATCAAACATTCAATTCAATGTAATTATAAACCCTATTTCCTACTAATGTGGGTAATTTATCTCACTACTATTAAAGGAAGTAGAGTAAAACATGTGCCTGTATCAAAACGCCATTAAACAACGATCACATATCAGTGGAAAAGAGACCCTACACAGAGCAGACTATTCAGGCAGAGAGAAGTGGTTATTCCATCTGGTCTGCAGATAGTCTCTGAAGACTACCCACAAGGAAAAGTAATTGAAAAAAAGATCCAAGTCATAAATACCTTAGTTCATCCTATCAAACAACTGCAACTGGAACTAACAGGATTTTTTAATATCTTCCCTATTTCATTATGTTTCTTTTCCCATGTTCCCAAACAGCGTGGTATGTTTGCACATTGTCTCTGTACAGGTTGCCACTCCTTATTTTCATTTATTTAGGTAAAGCACAAATGTACTCTATTTTTAACAACTGTGAAAAGGAGGTGGAAGAAAAACCTCTGAAAAATGTGTCAAAACCCACATATTAAAAGTAATAATAATAAAGAATTCATAGCAGAATACTTGGTCGTTAGGCATCCTCCAGCACTAGGAAATAGGTTTCTCCATAAAACAGGAGAAGAGAAAACCAAATAGATTGGAAAGATACAAAAGAACTACATTAATCAGTTAATAATTCTGATCTTACACTGCTAATAAAAAGAAAAATATCTCTCAGGTTCAAACGGAGTTTACAGGGTATGAGCTTGCTTTATTGGTGATGTGTGCACAGGGACTGACATCTGCAATTAAGTGTCTTAGCAGGTTCCAGAGCACTTGGTATCATAAAGACCTACAGAGAATACTGTGGTGAGCTTTATTGGATGCCTCTGACAAGTGACCAGTGCAAAGATTTTGGTTTCAGTGTCTAGATTTCCAAGGAAAATAGTGAGAAGTTTAAGGTTTTATTAAGGTAGCTGAGATAAAGCAACTCTTCTTAAAATGCAGTGCCTTCTACACATAACTGATTATTGTTATCCTTCCTGTTTCTGTGTTCAGTGCTTTATTACTGTGAGCCACATCATCTGAAAGCACTTGTGTAAGGCTGTGGACTGCAGGTGGCACCATTATGTCATTATGAAATGAAACAACATTATTCCTGAGACAGGTAGGCAGAACAGAGTTGTCTAACCTCGTTAGTAACGTACTCTATGAATATAAAGTATGCAATCTAATACTAGATATATACTCATATATATATATAGGAAAAACAATTCTCTCTAAGGTAGAGATTAGGAGGTATCATCTGATGCGAACTGTCAACATTAGCTAAAGTAAATGGAGCTGTATAATTTACACCAGCTGAGAATGTCCCGTTGACCTTCAATGGCCTTTGGATAGGGCCCTCAGAAGGAACACCTGAGGAAAAAAACCCAAACTGCAAGCATAATAGTGTGAGAACTCTGTCTTTAAAGCAGCTGGTCAGGAGTAAAGCAGATGCCACACTGCAGTTAATTCTGCTATGCACTGGATGAAATGAAGAGCAGATATAATGATGAAAAAATCAACTTGTGATATTTTCAGGAATGTTACTGAAATGAAAATGTGGCTTACATGCTCCTGATAGAATAGTATAAAGTCTATATTCATGTTTTACAAAAGGAGTAAGCAGTGTACCAGAAACCCATCTGGTACACAACTCCCATCCTCCTAAAAGCTGAATCTATCCTATGTACAGACAACAAGAAGTTTCTGGTGGATCTGGCAGGAAGCCGGAGACTGGCTTCACAGACCTACCTGGGAGGAGAAGGAACTCATAGCACCACTTACCTTATTTTGTGCTATAACGTATGTGAAAAATACATTGCACCCGTGGCTAAATCGAAATCACCAGAAATAGCACTCTAACCATGGAAGCTCTGCAGTCAGCACAGACTTTTCTCTGCCTTTCACATGCATACACAGAAATATTTCCAATTTGTGATGACTCTGCTGTGTACAAAGACACTGATTCCCAGGAGACTTCTGCTGAGCACTCAAAAGAGGTACCTCTTGCTAGCAAGGAGATCAGCATGCAAGGTGTACAGCCCACAAAAGCGTTCATTTCCACTAGGTGCGCACCAGCATGTCAGCAATTCGCTTCATTGTCTTTCTGCAGTACCATGGGGAAGAGTTTTTAAGTCAGTAACAGCTGTCAATCTCCCTGTAAGCTATCCCCCACCTACTAGATTGTTCAATTATTCCAAAGCCACATAAACTATCCCTGGCAGACCACCTTTGGATGCAGAAAAAATATTTTTGCTTAGCAGTCAGTCAGTTAACAGTCAAGATACTAAGGTGAGGCTGAGTAGCTGGTGGGGATTCACAAGTGGAAAGATGAAATCAAGGGTAGAATCTCTCAGGAAATACAAAGAGAAATAGGTAAATAACCTTCAATATGAATAGCCCTGAGAGTACTCAAGGCTCAGAGAAATCTGTATTCCAGGAAATCTAACATCATATAGGATAGAATTTTCTTCCGTATTTGTCATACACTTTGCTTTCTGACTGCTCACAGAGTAGTGTTAGGCTTAATTCCAATAGTGTATGAAGAGCTGGCACGGTCCTAAATGGAGATTCAAATTACTGAAAACAGATCTCGGACTTGAGAGTGGATTTGCTCATTTTTGAAGTCATGATTTCATTTTACTATTGCACCGTGCAAGTGCGAGCTTGCACTCGGTGACATTTAAAGAAAGATGTCAACTTGTTACACATCATTAAATTCTCATCATCATTCTGCTGCACTTAGTTGGGAAATACATGCACAAAATGCCTCATGTTGTGAAAATGACCTGTATGTACCCAAGCACAACATCCAGTGTCTGGAACTCCCAGAATAATTTTGGGCCAAGAGTTAACTTCTGTGGATTTGTTTCACTCATCTGTTAAAACAAAGTAACAATCAGGCTGGCTAAGTACTTGTTCCAGATATGTTAATGAAGAGGGCTCCAAGCAGGGCCTGTTGCTCCTCTTCAAGGGATTAATTTTTATTAAGACTTGTTGGCTCCTCATGGTATAATTCTAATTCCTGTTCTTAGACAACAGCCTGGATATCCTGCATATCTCTAAGATCCTGCCTGCTACACCTGTCCTAGTAAGTAAGAAACCCTTTTCTAATGAGAGCACGGGAAAAATGTTTTCCTCTCCCTAGAGGTTTTTCAGGATTTCAGAAGACTCCCACCTTCTCTAACAGGACAAACCTAAGAGTGTTCATATTTCTTTTAGGGATGGAGGGAAGGAACAGAAGATGGTGCTTCTGGCCTTTGGGTAAGGGCATTTTCATTTCGACTTCTTGCTCCATAATTTTCCCCACTTTTTAGGCATGGGCTTTATCCACTGGTGTGGAAACTGTTCCAGGCGTCTGCTCTGTGCTTCTCTCTTGTTCTTCTCTGTTGAAGCTGCTTTGCTTTGCATAAATCTTTAAATATTTATTAAGGCAAGGTTTTGAACCTGAGTTTCCCACATCAAAGAGAAGCATTTAAATATCATATGATGGCATCAGCCTTTCTTTTGTTCGATCCCCCCATTTTAATTATACAATGTGGATCTGCTTCAACAGAAAAGACTGGCAAAGTGAGCTTGCAATTAGTCAATAAGTGAATAACTTGTATTCAAATGGCTTCTCCACATCTCAGCCAGCTGTTCTGGGCTGTGGACTCTTGCAGTGCTAATTGCTTCCTCTCTTTCTTTCTCTCTGTTATTCCAACCAGAATTTCCCATCCTGCTTGAAATATTTCTCAAGGAAAATTTTTGTCAAATTAGGTGCTTTTCCCACAAATTTTCAGACGCAATTAAATCAATCTCTGCTAGTATAATTCTCTTCATCTATGGAAAACATCTATTGATGCTTAGCGCAGCCATCATGAGTGTCAGGCACAGGTGGCAATGAGACCTGGTTCTATCACTGATGAAATCTCAGTCAAGCTATTTCTGTACACATTGTCACTCTTCCCATCCACTGGCACTAGGAAAAATATGGACTTAAGGTGCAGAACTTCCTGGCTACGTAACCAGAAGTGTGCTGCAACTTGTCCCAGGTATTGTAATATTTTTAAGCTTGACCTCCTGGAGTTCTGTGCCCATAACTCAACTGACACATAAAAACGAGTCTTTGTATATATGAAATCAAAACCTGATCAGAAGGCAAGCAATAGTATTTTAAAATGTTATTTATTTGTTTTAGTTCTGTAACCTGCTGAAATCTGATTCGTTATTTTGGACGACGGCGCTTTGCAGTGCTGTCTGAGATAATGGCAGGGTCTAGGTTTTGCTTTCTCTGGTTCTCTCCAGGGTGGTCATATGGTTATTAACCAGCTCCAATACCACAAGGACATAAAATAATTCATTGTTGGGTGTTTCAGAATCTTTCAAAGAAATGCTCTGAATAAATACTCAATATTAAACCTATTAAGTAAATGTGTTATGAAAAGGTTTGTTAGTTCCGCGTATTGAAACTGTGAAATGAAGAAATACATTTAATGAATGCATAAGAAAACAGGAAAGAAGATGAATAGCTTCTTTCAGTGGTTATAACTATAATCTTCCATTCACTTACATTGAAATGGTTATTTATTACCACAACACACTAGCAAAAGTTACAAAATCGAATGCAGTTAGCATAATTCTCTTTCACTGTGTTAGAAGATCCTGTCTTTCAGAAGAATTGAAAAATACCACAGGAATTCATCAAACATGACAATTAACTAAGCCCTACCAGGAAACATGATCTCTGTCTCTGTTTTGTAAAATGTAACAAGTCAGTCAATTTAACAGACAGTTGAGTTCAGAGGGGGCCGAGATGTATATCTAGACAAAATAATGAAGTGGAGATGCAGAAATAACTTCACAAAACAAAAATTTTCATTGGAGACTTGTGATATTGATTCCTCCAGTTAAGATTCTTCAAGAGATTTTTCAGAGAAAAGTACTGAGAACGAACCCCTTTGAAAAATCGAATCATCCTAGACTGCCTCAGGTTAGGTGCATAAAAATAATTGGTACTTTTAAAAAATCCTAGCCAAAAATCTCCAGTGAATTTCAGTTAAAAGCACTTGAATCAGACTTAACGTCACATGGTTTAGGCTTACTTCCAGTTTAGGGACAGGGCTTGAAGACAAAAATTTCTTTCATATTCATTCCCTAGTTCTACATATTCATCTAAGAGAAATACTGTTAAAAAGGTCTTTTGAATTCAAAATATTAAGGTCCCTTCCAGGCTAAATTATTCTACAGCTTTGTATGCATTTATGGGTATCTAGATCCAAAACAGTAGCAGAAGAACACAAAATATTTCTCATTTTTCCAGGGGAGGACTCCCAAAGCTTAGGAAGGTCTATAATCCAAAGACTCAGTACAAACCCAGGCCTGAAGAACACCTGCAATTTCATCCCAGCTCAGAAAGCCTTTCCACGGTTTAAGTCACTACACTGACGTGCTTTATTCATGCTATTAATATAGTAGATAAAATATCTAAGGAATTCTGAAGGGGATTTGGAAGTAAATGCAGTGTTAATAAAATCAAGAGGTAAAAAAAACACTTTAGAAGTCCAATATCATGTTGGCTAACCATGACGTCAGAACTGAAACAGAAATGGATAGAAAAAAGTTAAGGTACCATTCCTGAATATTACAATATATTATCCTTTTTGGACATGTGACTGTTCTTCTTCAGTTATCAGTGGAAATAAAACAGCAAATGAGTGACACTCAGACACGTATTTGCTTTAAAACAGGTTTGATACATAACTCAAAGTAATGTAGGAATAAGGTCAGATACAGATATTAAAATCAAGTATTTCTTGACAGATTGGGCTTCACTTGTCTTTCATTAACTGAGATATGATAGCCATTGTCAACAACTGAGAAATGTATGAAACAATTAACCCCTTTCTGGAAATCCCTATGAAGCAATGGAAACTCCAAAGGAAAAGGAGATTCACACGATCTCTGAAGAAGAAAACCAACCTGAAAAAGGGAGTCTTGCTGAAATGTCTTTATTTCTATCTCTCTGAGTTAAGTATGGAGAGCAGAGGAAAAGGTGGGCTAAAAAGCACTACAAAATCAAAAATAAAGCTGTAAACTAATTTTGGTTTAGCAGAAAATAACTTGAAAGTATGAGCAAGGAAACTGCCTGATGTTTGAATGCTGTGTTCAGAGTGAGAGGACTTTGCACATTTTCTGTTTTAAAAAACCCCAAACCAAGGCTTAACCAGAAACACCCCTGAGTTCTGAAACAAATGTCCGTCTCTGAGATGCTTAAGATTAGCATGGACAATGAGAACAACTTTTCATTAATTCCAACACACTGGACATGGGTCATAAGCTAGAAAGAAAGGTTATGAAAGAAAGTGACCACTTTAATTAAAAACATGGTTTTTAATTGGGCAGAGAGGAAGGAGAGAAAAATAAGTTGATAGTTTGGTGTTTTGATTTTTTTTCCAGCAACTACTACATCTTTTTTATACATAAAATCACTCGGGTCTGGAACAGGAAAAGGCACTAAGGAATTACTATTAGCATGGCAATATCACATGAAAAATTGATTTTCAAGGAGGAGAAGCTTCAGGAAGCTTGTTTAGCCTTTAGAAAATCAAAGTGTAGAAGAGTATAAAAGAAGTAATCTATTAAGTCATTTTTATAAACTCCAAGCACAATTAATTTCAATACACCAGTCTGTTCATGTTCATTGAATAAAATCATTCATGCTTAAATATGGTTATATTTCTCCATTGCAAGAAAAGAAGGTAAATGGAACATGCAGTTGCTCCTTGTAGTGCCGTAACATCCATTTTAGTAACGCTCTCCTCGGGATGAAAACAGTGTTTTATCACAAAGCCAATGACCATGTAACATCTCGAGTAATATTCCAAATTTACAAGGTAATTTAAGATTCCCAGAATGTAATCAAGATACGTCATTTACAAACTATGCCAGGTAGAACATTAAAATGACTAATCAACGGCCCCTTTTCACACATGACAGCTGGGAGGGGCAGATCTTACTTAAATGAAACGTATTCCTCAAAAATATGGTTATCAGCAAACCATAAGGGAGCTTGGATCAAGCATCCAAACAGCAAAGATGCTGAACTCATACTGCCTGTTCCCCAAGAATGTCACCCTGAGCCCACCACCAGCCAGTCTCCTGGGAAATGCTATCTTTACTGAAGGTTGAAAGATATACTTCAGCAAATTGCTCTGTTTGATCCAAACTGATTAAAAAAGAAGAAGAAGATGATAATAATAATAGTAATAATAATTTTTAAAAAGAGTAATGGGCTTTAATTCTAGTTTTAAAGTAAGAGAAGAAAATTTATCTATGAAATGCTGTCATGAGTAGCAAAAAATATAGACATTTAGTTTTGGGGGCAATTCTTTTGATTAATAGTCTGGCAAAACTGTGATAGATTCAAATTTTTTTGTGTGAATCAAGCAGCATGTTTTGGGGAAAAAAGTTGAGATGAAAATCCTGACCAACTTCAGCCCTTTGTATTTATGCTTGCTTTGCAAGGGGTATCTTCAGCATTAAGACAGTATGAGCAGAGGGACGGGTGAAAAAGGGATCTGAAAAAAGG
Source organism: Mohoua ochrocephala (assembly GCA_013398855.1). Taxonomy (NCBI): domain Eukaryota; kingdom Metazoa; phylum Chordata; class Aves; order Passeriformes; family Acanthizidae; genus Mohoua; species Mohoua ochrocephala. The sequence continues at coordinate 86,114 of VZTA01009512.1, forward strand.
ATGGGTGGCAAATCTGCCATTATCCTGAGGCTTTCCTTCAGCACAGTATTATGTTGGCATAAATAGAATATTCACTAAGTGGTCTTGTGGGATTGCAGACTTGCAGAGATGCTTCTCTTTCTCCATGATAGCAAGTGGAAGCACATACATCTAAAATCACAGAGAGATCTTGGCATCACTGGATTTTGTGGAAATGTTCCTAAAAGATGCAGGGAAGTATTTTTGAAAAATTATCAGTGGTTCTGATTGTTTTTGACAAGTAAAACTTGTGCAATACTGAGATATTGTAGCAATGGATATCCCAAGAGCAGCATAAATTGATGGACAGATAAATAAGGAAGGTGAAGGAAGGAGGTCTTTCCTGGCAACAGTTTATGGAATAGTGCTTACAAAAAGCGCATCTTTTAATTTTTCTTATCCTGGCAAACAAATAAGGGAAGCTTCCAGTATTAAAAATATGCCCACATTTTGCAGAATTCACTGGAATCTGTAGTGTCTGGGGTTGTGAAGGATCCCTGCGTCTGCAGTTGGGGGACATACATCCTACCTCCAAAATACCAGAAGCAGAACTGACTCCAGTACCAGCCTCTGCTAATGCTGTACCCTTTGAAACAGAAATATTAAAAGATTAAATTAAACAAACAAACCAACCCCCCTAACCAAACCAAACCAAATCAAACCAAACCAAAAAGAATCCCCAGGAAAACCTCTGCATGCCTTTTAAGATGAAAGAGTGCTTAAAAGTGATATCTTGTAGAGAAAACACTTGGTTTTACAAAAAACCTCAGCTTTTTGCCTATGAAGGAATGCTAGTCTATACAAGACTGACAAATGAGTATCCTTCTTTGGCTTATTTCTTTTCCCCAAACTTTGCTTTTATCTCCTAAGCTCCTCTGAATATCCAACCTGCAACTAATCTTAATCTTAAATTTGGTGGCAAGGCTGTCCCTGGGCACAGGGCAGTGACAGTTACAAAGTGGTGATCAGAATGATGTGTTGCCTTCTGTAGGAATGAAGGAAATTAGCAGCCAAAGAAATCAGCACAAGAAGCTGCATAGAAGACAGATCAGGCTCTTATTTCTGTATCATTAAAGATCGAAGGAAAGAACTCAAATGTCAACAACTTTACAAGTACATGCTTAATGCCCTGAAAAGCCAGGAAAATGGGAGCAAGCCAGACTAGGAGAGCACGCAGTGAACATTACACTGCCAGGATCCTGTGTTTTACTTTTGCAGGTCACCTTAAAGCTATGTAATGTAGAGGATTTAAAGCTCTTAAGGAGATTAAGGGTTCAAGAGCCGTGAACAAACAAATTTAGGCTACTAAAATCACAATTCTAAATTTTAAAATGTGCATGAGATGATTATGAGTATGAGTTAGTGATTTTTAATTATTTTGTGCAAGTTTTGCATATTCATAAGTCTGCTTGGAGAAGCACACACTGCATTCTGATGAGGAATGCCATTATCTCACACTCTTAGCACAGCCTCAGTATAGCACGAGACAAGGTTTCAGGGGCAGGACACGACACTGCAGCAGACCCACAGTTTCAAATGTCCACAGTGACACTGGGGACTGATCCTTCCCACAGCCTCAGTTCTGACCACACGTGGCACCTTCTGCTGCCCAGCTCTGGCCCACCCACTCTGCTTCACCTCTGCCCTCCCCAGGGCTGGTAAGCTTCAATTTGCACGAATTCCTCATACCCAGAAGGCATGGGGATTGGCTGGAGCCAAACCATGCTTCTGCTTCCCCAGCCTCAGCCAGCCTCTGCCAGGTGTCAGAGCTGGGGCATGCAAGGCTCCTGGAGAGGGGCAAGTGATGGAGTAGCTATGAACTGTAGCACAGGGATCCCACACTCAGGAGAAAGCTGGAAGGCATATAGGCTTTGTTACCATGCCCAAGACAACCACAAGGGGAAGTCCCCCATGGCTGGATCCTGACTCTTCCCAGACAGCCCAAACTGATGGAGAGCAGTCACCTAGGGAGGAAGGACACACCTTTCCCACAAAAGACCTTCCTGACATATCTCTGTTGGATAATCTGGTTGTGTCCTTTCACCTTTCTTTCTTAGTGGCAGTGTCATGAAACATTTAGGTAATAACTTTCAGCACTGCTTGGATCAACAAGCATTATATATAACTAATATAACTCATTTATTAATAATATTTATCATCAATCTGAAGCAAGCACCCCCTCCCAGTTCTGTTTTATTCATGAATAATATTTGTGGTATTATGAAGAAAATACTCTTGAAATCAGTCAAATGGCAAATTTTTTACTCCCACATTTTAGCCCGGTCAAAAAACTGAGGACTCATTTTTGGCACAACTCTAATAAAGCATTTTTTCCAGTATTTTGAAGTGCAAGGGTCTGAAACACTGTTGTCTGTCTAAGAGAACAATTGTGTCTCCCTAATGTGAGTAGCCTACTTCTCAATTAGCCTGTAAAAATAAACCTGCCTTTCCAGACATCTAGTCACCAGACTCTCAGATGTTTTGCTTCCAACTAGAAATGGATTCATTAAAAAAACAGAAGTAGCTGATATCAAACAGGGATTCTGTTTTCATTTTCATGAAAAATGGATAAGCTGATATGTACAAGAAAGGAAGGCAGCAGAGGGCTGTGCATGTGTAACCAGGGTCAGTATTTGAATCGGGATGGGTATTTGAAGGCATACACAGAACTCCCTATGCTCTACTGCCGCTGCCACAGAATAGTAAAGGACTAGACTGGCTTATCTGGCTTATCTGGCCTATGTGTTTATGCACAGCAAAGTAGACACACTTCAGCTCTAAACAATCCATTTACCTTTTTATAAAATTTTACTGGAGCAGAAAAAAAGCCTTGCAGCATGACCTACTAGCAGTGTGCACACCACCCTGTTATGAATATGCACAGTTTCTCGAATAATGAAGCCCTAACTATTTAGAGATTTTTTCACATGAAAATCAATGAAAAACGAAGCTTCAATTTAATTTTGAAAGCTCCAAACATTCATCAAAAGAAAATAATAAAAGTACATGGCACCAGTATCATTCTTTCAGATGCTAGTGAACACCTAGAGAAAGGGATATTCCTTTTTACTTCACTACATTTTCACAGTTACTGCCAGTGAACAACTTTGCACCCTTGTAAAGCTGGAGAGAGCATCTAATAGATGCTGTTAAAAGCCAGGCAGAATGCAATAATCATTCATGAATTTGTCTACTCAAATTTTTAGCATATTGACTAATTTTGGCCTCCCAACATCCTTCGACAACATATCCCTATCCCATCACTGAATTGTGCTGTATGAAAAGAGAACTTCCTCTGTACCTGTTCATAGTGATTTTCAAGTTCATGTGCCCTGAGGATAAATAATCAAACCACTCTCTCATCATTTCCCCCGAGTCATTCATGAATTCAGAGTTACCTCTTTATCTTTTCCTACCATAGAAAAGAAACTGCTATCAGCAAATCCTGGAATTTCTCAGAAATAAAATAAATGAGGAGACTCAATAGGAACCCTAGGCTAGTAATGTGATGGTCAGCAATGTAAGAGGTGATTAGTAGACCTAAACAGACCTTAGGCATTTGATATCTAGAGTTGTCTAAGAGATCAACTGCTGGTGTTACTGCTGTTCCTATATTGTAACTTCAGACCAAGGCAATTCAGAGTGTATGGGGCAGGCCAGCCATAGTCTTTTTTATAATCTCTTCTAAAAGCAAACTAGAAGACTTGACAGTCTGTACTGGTACTATTGAGAAATTATTTCTAAATTACTCACCTTCTCTTCCACTCAAGGATGTATGGGCAATTCATGTGCTTTTCAGGAGAGGAAGGATTAGTATATTTATGAAAGGAAACACTATCAACTTTGCTAATCTCAGGCAAAGCAGATACAGTGGCTGCCATGCTCAGGACATGAAACATCTCTGTGGTCACAGAGAAGTCTTATGCTCAAAACAGCTTGCACATCCTTTGAGATCCTTTGTGCATCCAGCTTGTGCATCCTTTGCCACTTTCTGTGGCAGCAATGAGCTGAACATACCAAGCTCTGAACAATTCTGTTGAGCACAACTTCTATGAGCAGCACGGTGGAAACAGCTACACGGAAAGGGGGAAGGATTGCTGCACCTCAGCTGGCTGGTCAGTGAGGGGCCCTGAAGAGCACAAGAGCTGGGGCTGACACAGCGGCAACTCAGCAGAGGAGGGGCCAAGAGAACACCATCTTCCCAGGCCTCCTGGAGAACACACCAGTGGCATTGCTCTTGGTGAGCAGGCCATTAAAATAACTCCACTGTCCCCAGTGAACAAGCAGCTCTTGATTTCTCTTTGAGGGGTGCTGGGATGAAGGTGTCGCAAAGAAGCTTTTTCCTAAAATTGAAGCCTGCTCAAAGCTCTGAGCTAGTCATGGCAAACACTGTGGCAATACTTCCCTGGCATGCTTTAGCAGCTGTAAAACACTAACAGAACAACAGCTATCCATAAACACACTGACTTCTGTCATCCCAAGAGCCTTGGTTTCTTCTAGTATTACCACAAGGAGGGCGTTTTTTTTCATGGAATCCTGTAGAGCACTGCCATTGAGCAATTTCAAAATCATTGGGAGAACCAGCATACATGACAACCACGCTTAATTTAGGGTAATTAGTTTGGATTTGGTAAGGCAGATAAAGCATTTTTATTGCAAAACATAACTCATCATGTAAGGTGCGTATACGTTACACACATGTACTTAGACATTACAAAATGTGTATAGCATCTCGCTGGGGGAAAACATGTTTTTGGTAAACTAAAAATGCAGATCTAAATTTTAACAGAATGCCTGTTAGGTGAGATCCCTGTGTACAGAAGGGCTAAATGCACATTTTTAGTGTGAGACAAAGTTCACACTTTTCAAGTAACCACTGTGTTATAAGACAGCTTCTAAAATATTTGTGTTTAGACACACTTAATACCTATTTCTGCCCTAGAGATGCCTTGAATATCACAAACATTCATTTGTAATTAGGGCCCCTGAAGATATTTCTTTTAATTTTTTTAAAACAAATGTATTATTTTGCCTAAAAGTTGACTCTGCTATGTTCCCTGAGAATACTACAATCTAAAATACACATATTTAATTATCTGCACCATGTAACCATTTTTGCATGGCAATATGTTAGGAAATAAACTATCAAATACAATTTATGAGTAGAATTTTAAGGCAAGTTTTTTGTTTAAAGTACGTAGTTCATACTAAAGGCTATATTTATGACAAGATTTAACAACAAGGAAAGAATTTCCATGAGTGTCTAATTTTCAATTTACACAGTAACAAATACATCTGGAAAGAAACCAAAGGCCTTTGTAAGTTGATTATATGTTAGCCAATGTGAGGCTTTGCTACTTCATAAGAGACTGAAATGAGACTGTCTAGAAATTGCCTTTCCTATTTTTTCCAATCTCACTGGAATGAAATGAAAAAAAGAATATGAAAAACTGGTTAGACTTCCATTTTTAATATTCTAGGATGTTGTAAGTCACACAGCAAAATGTCCTGTAGACACAAAGGCAGGAAAATGATGGATTTTCTTTAAGATATGCAACACATGAAATTTTCTCACTACTGCATTCAGCTGCTTTAGAAGGTTACAGCTAAGCCTAATCCTGATCTGGTTTAGTGAAAGCAGAGCTTCATTCTATTACTTTAATTCAAAATGGTAACGCTTGTTTCTAAACTACAGCGAGCAGCTCTGCAGCTAATTCTGGGGTCTGTAAGGATGTTCAGTGCACTATCAACACAGAGATATGAAAACTGGGAAGAATGTAGAAGTCATTTAACTAATTGGCATCCTATATGCCCACCCTCCAGTACGGAATCGATCCTCATTACCAGGGCTGTGCTTTGTTTCATTTTAAATGGTCCCAGGGATGGGATTTAGTACTTTATCAGCTATTCCCCTGTGAAGGAACCAGACCTCTGATTTGGATTACAGTCAGCAGCACTTTTATGAGCCTCTGCTTCGTTTCAGGGCATTAAAACTCAGTTTCAAAGACAATGAGAAAGAGCCCTTCAAAACATTTCTCATACTGATGACTTGCAGAGCAAAGCTGTGGAAGCCTGTATTTATTTGCCTTGGGATGGAACCATGGAGGCAGTAAGCAAGTGGAAAGAAGCTCACAAGAAATGCAATGTACAAAATGTTTGGAGGCAATCCTCTCTTATTTGCAGAAGAGAAACAGAGAAAACACTCCTCAGGTCCCCTAATCCAGACAAACATACTCACACGCAACATTTTTGTTTGTTTGTTGTCCTCTCTGCCCTTGTTTCAGACTATGAATGCTTCTTGCAATGTCAGGGGGAAATTTCATTTCTACGTAAAAAGTCATGGAACTGGGAGTTCTGGTAAAGAATGGGAAGTAAAAGTCTCCTTTTACAGGGTGAACTCTGAAATTTGGTCCAGCAGAATCATCCAACGGTTGGTAGAAAGACTCCTGTCTCTTGCTACCCTGTCCATTTTATTTAAATGTACCCACTCTTCAGCCTTCTACCACCTTCTGCCACCTTTCTCAGCAGCCCAGGTCCGTGGAGATGTGAATATCAGCTCTTTACTTTTTAACCACTGTGTATCAGACGATCTCTCCTTGTGCAATTCATTTGGACCCTTAATTATTGAGACAACACTTGTTATTTAGAGAGCTCTTTCATCTTCAAAGCAATTCACCAACATCAATTAACCCAAATCTAGATTAATTAATCTGACAGTTAATTTGCTACATATCCAGCAATTCCCACAATGGAGAACAAACTAGTGGCTACTAAAGTCATCGGAATGAGTTCACTTGACTCCAACAAATATGGGATCAAGCTCATTTCTTGAGTCTATTTCTCTCTCCTAAATCTTAACTGCAATATGGTATTTTATTCCTCAGCATCTTCAGCTGCTTTGTCAAGAATACAACCAAGGAGAGGCAAGAGAAAAAAAAAGGAATCTGTAAGATGAGATCACACACTCATGGAGTTAATCAGGTTTGTTTTAAGGGTGATCTTAAATCTTACACTCCACCTGCACAGAATTTATGAAGATTGATCAGGTCAGTCCTTGACATGCTCAGACAAATCAGGGTTCCAAACACACTGCTGCAATTAGTGAATTCAGGAGGCACTCATATCATAAGGCAATTGCTAAATTATAGATTAACCCAAACAGACAATAGGGCGAGTGGTTGCAGCAAATTCCCCACAGTCACTGTAGACCTTATGAAATAGGCATCTCAAGTTTTTAATAATCATTGTAGTGCCTGTGGTAGCACTTCTCTCTCTCATGTAGAGAGAGCAAGGGGAATATGAAAGAGAAAGGAAAATAAACATTTACTTGAAATGAAGGTTTGATGGTATTTATGCAAGTAGGGCTCAGAAACTGCCTTTCACAGTGTGTTGTTTAATTTCATAATAATCCTCAAAATAATGCATCATTCTCTCCGAAGACTGTATTAAAACTCCTACGCTCATGAAGCAGTATGCACTTAAACAAATATTTCTCTTAGCTTATTAAATATACACCTCATCCTAATATTTAAGCCTCTTTTTTTTTTCCTTTTAACCACCAAGAAGGAACTTTTTATTACCCAAAATTATCAGCTGCACAGTTAGCTCTATAAGAACATAGCTGAAAATTCACAACACGATAACATCCTTGAAGTGGCTAATAAATAAATATTATTCAGACTATAAAGAAAGATCTCCACTCTCCAAGAGTGAGGCAATTATTCTACAGATTCCAGGAAAATGCTCTGACCTAATGAAAAGGAAACAACTTACTGAAAAAGAAATTTGAAAGTGTCTTTCGATTCATATTAAAGGCATGTAAAGGTTGAGTCCCCCTTTCTTATTTCTGAACATTTCCTACAAGAAGGACTCCATATGCAAATACCTCTTCAACAACACCAGGGTAAGCAAGCAGAGAATGATTGGCTCCACTGGCATTAATTTGGTGAGTAAATTGAAGGGAAAATGCAGAACTGCTTAGTTAATCAAGTATGACTGAAATCACCCAATCAAGTAAATAACCAGCAAATCTAGCCTGTGCTGTAATTTGTTCTTGGTGCCAGTCTCTTTCTGCATGGAATTAAAAGCCCAGAGAAAACAGCAACAATAAATGAGCCTTCTCTTATGGAACAGTATAAAATCCTTCAGTTCGTGCCTTTCTAATCATCATTTGACACTGCTTGAATTGCCTTTTAAGCCACATGCTTTTTAAAATCCTGCAGAAATTATTGCTGTTGACCACAAACTGTATCTTTCCATACTAGTGCTTCAAACACTCTGACAGCTAAACTGTGAAAGGATAAAAGCACTAATGGATTTGTCTGAATATATTATTCCTTGTATTTTAAGCTTTACTTGGTCTTCTTCACAGGTTCTGCTCAGTTACTTTCACTAGTGGCTTTCAGAGACACTGAGAGTTTGTTGAAGGATTAGAGTTTATAATATACCTGTATAAGCAGAGCTGAAGCCAAGTATTAAAGATCACTGAAAACTTATTGATCTGGAGAACACAACAGCAATAACTCAGAGAATATCAAAATAACCACAGCTCTTTGCTTTTCCTTAACTCAGAATGGAGCAGACAATACATTTACAGACCTATAAGAAGCAATTGCTTCCCCTAATGATCCATCATTTTGCATGAAAGCATCAACACTTTTAAGAAACCAGAAGGAAACAGACGATTACAACTGTCTGTCTGAAGAAGACCCAACATTCCACCCCCAAAAATGCCATAGCAGACACTGGGGAACAGATTATTATTTTCATAACTAATTTTCATGTAATGATTTTAATTAATAAAATTAAAATAAAGTGATTATCTATTTACATACAGAATAACATCAAGATCTTTCTTGTAAGCTGTGGAGCTTCTTCTATTAATATTGTACCAAGGTTCACATTATATAATAGTATCAGCAAGGCTGAAGAGGCACTGCATAGATTACTAATTTAAGCAAAGTGCAGGTCTCTCAAGAAGACCTTGTTAACAATGACCTACCAAAAAAAATCTAGAAAATTCATGGTCTGTGAAAATTCACATTGGAAAGGGACCTATTTATCAAGGTCTTAGTATGGAAATAAACTGAAGGTCACATGACCTTTAAAGTCCTGAGTGCACCTTAGTAGGACTAAGAGCATCACAGGTACACTGGGGCTTACAGGCATATGGAAATAGACTCCTCAGCAGAAAACCAAACATAATTCATGTGGTAAGGCACAGCTCCAACAGATCGAACGGACACAGCCAAGGAAGTCAACTGGACATAAAAGAAAACAGAGAAGACTGGCAGAAACAGGTTTCAACCCCATTAGCAGTGCACAGGAAGAGGCAACCTTCCCACGGTTACCAAAAGAAGGCAGCAGCACTGTCTAGGGGCTTCAGGCTTGTCTTGGGGTGACCTCATGATATGTATCCCCTATTACCTGCTCTATGCCCAGACATGATTCCTGTGCCTTCCTGTGTCTTTAAAACTGGGTGCGAGAGAAAGAAAAAAAGCCAGATGAACTTTTCAAAACAGTTCTTGTGTTCAAGGACAGGGGATGAGAGAGCTGCTGCTGCTGCTGCAGAGCAGAGGAAAGCACCTTCCTGCTTTTCCCAGCTCTTGGCTCTTTTTCTCAGAGGAGAGAGACGGAGAGTTAAACTCCTTTGTTTCCCTGGGACTTTGGATTTTTCTTCTTCTCTTCTGGACTGTTCAGAGCACCAAAACATCAGAACCTCACTGGGAGGCCTCACACCTCGGCCCGGAGGGGCCCGAGCCCACCCAGCTCCGAAGAGGAGAGGAAGAGAGACCACATCCATGGAAAGGACTCTCAAATCTTCCAAGGTTTTCTCTCCACAACGAGAGGTTTTATTATTTAGCATTATTCTTTTCCTGTGTGTTTGTTAAATAAATAGTTTGTGTTTTTTTCCCCTTCTTTCACTTTCCTTCGAGGAATTTTTTCCCGAACCTGGTGGGGAAGGGGTGGCTGTAACCTGCCTTCTAGAGAGGAGACGTTCCTCCCAGAGCCTTCCTCTGAATTTTGTCTCAAACGGGGACAAGGCTGCAAAGAGCCATTCATAGACACAGAGAGAGGCCTTATAACCCGATGTATGGGACAGCCCTGGTGACCACGGCTATGTGTCACAACTGCATATGCACCAATTTCGGTGGGATCTTCACCTGTAATCTGAGTTAAGCAGGGATGAAACAATTAACAAACTGCCAGCAATGATACAGTTGCAACATACAGATTTTTGAAAGGTAGAAAAATACCTAATGGACGGTGCTGCTTCTGAAAATTTCCCCTGTGTAGGTGGAAGAGGGCTTTCTATACAGATATGACACGTACTTCCCACTCTCCTAGCAGCTTATCAGTTCACCTCAACAATATTTTTATTCCAGTTTTTTTTTTGCCTCCTTGTTCCCTGTGAACAGAACTTCTTTTGAGGAGGTTCTCCATACAACCTCAGCAGGAGATAGAATTATTCTATGTCACATGCCCTGTTTGGCCTTTGCCTAGCAAGCACGCCTTTGCTAGGCGTTTATTTCCCAAGTATTACGGCACCTAATACCAAAACAAAAAAAAGATAATTTTTCTGTGTACATTACCAGGACTCCTCTAGAAAGACAGGAACCCTGCAGCTATTAGAATGGGCGGGCAGTAGATGATCCCTACCAGAAAATACCCACCATACAGTCTTGTATTTCAGATAAACCTTTGACAGCAGCATAACTTACATGCTGAAACCAGATTTGAATGCCAAAGTTTCACAATTTACAGGACCTTCAGCACAACAGACTGGGATAAAACCTGCCCTCAGAACGAGTACAGTCCTCGCTCAGATTTGTCAGTAGTTACTGTTGATTTGAAACTCTTTACATATTAAAAAAGCAATGCACTACTTTTGGATCAAAGAGGTATGCTGTTCACTTCAATGCATACACTAATTGTCTGTCCTGTTAGCATTAAAAGAAAGTATGATTGGCACTGAAGTGTGACCAGACTTCTTGGATGGTTTCAGTGTCTAGGAAGAAAAGCTCAGTAGGCTCATAAATCTAATATATTCTTTTCATAATAAAACCTAGAACAGCAATAATTGTAATAAAGTTTTACAAGGTGTCCTGAGAGGAATAAAATGTTCATTATTCTCTGCACCACAGCCAAATAAAGCAAAATTCGTTTTTTCTTTAAAAGCCCAAACGGAATTCAAATTAACAGACTTTGTAAAGAATGCTAGCAAAAGACTTCTAAGGCAGAACCTAACTATTGGTTGCTTTGATTTTAGTGACCTTGCTTACCTTATCTTATCTTTCTAAACAGACATTTTAAACCAGGAAGCTTCAAATGCCCAGACAGTGTAAATACAGCTCCGCATGCAAGACTTAGGAAGAGTAAACTTCCTGTAAGTTGAACAACTTTCTGTGAGTGGTTTTAGGGTACTTTTCCCATGTTAATCCTCATTCCCCATAACAAAAACCTGACCAGCAAGCTCAGTACCCATGTGATTTCAGTGGCAGAGATGAAGGGCCAGGACTTGAGGGTTCCAAGTAGCCCACAGAGGCAAGCCAAAGGTAGGTGCGATTGCAAGATATCTGCGGTCAAGAATTCCCACAAGCTGGTAGCTCCCTCTGAGCCCTTCTGGTGCCTCTTTAAGGCTTAAACTCAGATCACGCTTCCCAGAGTTTGTTAAAAACTAACAGCAGGAAGAGACACAAAACTACCCAGCCTTATGCAATTACTGTTCACAGTGATCAAGCAATCTTGGCAAGAAGCTGGCGCTCAGCAAGGCAGCTGGAATACACTAAATCTCCCCCACATTAAAAAAGGCACAGGGAACTCTTCCAACACTTAGCAGTAACATATTGCTATATACTTTATGAAGTGAAACAAAGCAACTGAAGTCAAATGTTCCAAAATATGGTAATGCAAAGAGTGGAATGCTCAGTCAATCAAAGTAAAATCAAAGTAAATCAAAGTATAAACATTCATACAGTGCTATACCAGTCACAGACACTTCATCTCTCTAATTCTTATCATTTTCACTCTTCTATTCTAGCTGCCATCCAATTTCTAGGTTATAGACCATATAGAGAAGAAGCAAATGATTATCTGAGAAGTATTATATGCTATCTCTCAAATACAAGTGATTCGGGTGGCTGCTCTACCATTACAGCCTTATCTTACACCCACCAAAAGTTATAAAGGGCCAGAATTTGAAATAAATATCAAGCTTTTTTTTTTTTTATTTTACAGTCATAATTAGTTTTAAAATATTCCTGTACTCATGAATGATTTGATGCAAATCTTAGTACTTTTATCTTTTCTGCAAGTGACTGTACTGTAGCCTCAGGCAAATACTCAGATATCTAAAGCAGGGGTACAAACACTTGCACACACAAACGAAAAACATGTATTCTCCCAAAAAGAGGGGAAAAAGAAGACTGTCTTGAAAATTCTCAATAGGTTCATAAGATCCATCTTGCCCTGGTTTTCTTTTTCAGCAATTCTTTCACTGACTTTCCCCTCATCTTCTCTACAGGCAGTCCTAAGTGACTACTCTTGCTCCTCTTTACTTCTCCCTTTTCAGCCTCTCTTTTGTTCATCTGCAAACAATTTTGACTACTGTCTCTGCTCACAGCTCAAAAGACCACCTTTATTCCCAGACCCATCTTCTTCTGCCCACACTGAAATCTGAGCCTTTCTCATAGCTTCTCACCTCAATTTCAAAGAGACAAGAGCATTTTTCTCCCTGCAGAACCTCACTCCTCTGCCCTTATGGACTTGCCACTTGTTCTCACATTCTAGACTTCACAATTTTGTTTGCTTCACCTCCTAGGTTTTCTCACCTAAGTGATTTAAAGGCCACATGTACACAATGTGATGAAGGCAGTGCTGTGCTAATTCTGCTTTTCATTTCAGTAGCAGAAATCTGATCCACCTCTTGCCTTGAATTTATATGTTGTTCCATAATAACAGGGCTAATTTTGTGAAGTTATAAACCACAATCCAAGCATTCACAAGACTGTTTTTCACCCTTTCCACACATCTGTGACATGCATTGTAACATATCCACACCAGCATTTTATTTTTTCTATCTGCATAGCCTATCCTGCAGCATCCTGAGCGAAAAATGACAACACCCCTTCTGCAGGGCTTTGCAGCTATAATGATGAAAGAAGAAATGCTTGCAGGGACAAAATAAAATTCTATTAGGCAATTTGGTATAGTAAGAAAAAAAATAGCCATACTTTTGGGTCCAATGTCCTTTCATCAGGCCTAAGAGTCTAAATAGACACTGGGGACCAGTGCTCTTTGTTTGATATTGTTTCATTTAGTATTAGCCTTAAAGCTGATCAGAAGATACAAACAATTGGATAAAGCCTTGATTTAAGCCAAATTAGCCAAAAGAAGAAGATTTTTTTCTACACCAATCTCCAAGTTCCCAATCATCCGTCTCTCTGTTGACTAGAAATGCTTTCATTACTACGGCACATGCCTTTTTGTGGCTATCCTATTCTTCAAGTATAATAACAAATCTCATATTTCAGTGTTTCTTTTACAGGAGGTCTCCAGATACAGAAGTGAGAAAATAGTAGTTAAAATTGTGGTAGGGCTGCTACTTCCCTTGAGTATACTTTCACCAGTTAAATGATGCTGGATTCAAATTATCCAACTGACTGGGAAAAACAGCCCCATCATTGTTTGGAGTTTCCGTAAAAAATATAGAGCATAATCTACTGATTACAGTGGATTACCACTTCTCTGCATCCTTAATTTGATTATGGTAATCATAAAGCAGCTGTGTGATCATCTTTTCCATCAGAGAACAGGGAAGTTCAGGATAGCAATCTACAGCTGAAAAAGAGAGACTAACTTTTGTTTTCTATGAGTACAACTATTAAAAAAGTAGGAATTACTTCTGACCTTTAGCCTGCGATCTTGGTCTCCACTGCACAAAGAATTTACAGACACTTTAAAAGTCTTCCACGCTGGATTTAAGTTATTCATCACAACCTGTGAGTGAAAAGAAGAAAGACAACCCTTAACATCTCTCAGCAGAATGCTAACAAGAGCCACAATTCTCAATACAGTACATTCACCAGAAAGAGAAGAAAGCAGAGCTCAGCTGGAGTTTTCAGAACGACATCCATGGGATATGAGCCCTCGAGCAACCTGCAGTTTGCAGCACTCCTCCCTAGAAAGCCCCCAAAAGGAGCATGAGTGGGAAATGGACCCACACATACCCACAGATCATGCTACAGACATTGTTCCAGCACTGCCACGCCTCAGTGGGAGATAATTCACAAGGGAAAGGTGGTAAAACTGAACTGGAAGCCACGGAAGAGATGCAGGACTGGGCAATGGGGATGGACAACATCGATTTACAGGCACATGGTTTTCCTTGCTAGGAAAACTTCATGGAATCCATAACAGGTTTATAACCCCTAACACCTACCACAGCTCCACCCTACACACCTAAATGCTGTTTTTTAAGACAATGCCAGTCATTACCATGGAGCAGTAATGTCAATGGGTGATAAGAAACAAGTGTAAAGCACCCAGATTGCAATCCCTTTAGCACCAGCAACCTGGGAGGAGGCGAGGAAGAAGCAACATAGTATTAATGGGAAAATATCATACAGTCTGTAGAATAGTTTTGGCTAAATCTAGTATTTATATCTCCTGACTTTTAAACAGAGTATCTGCCAGTTTAATTAGGTTTGGATCTTTGACTTCAGTATCCTCTTTCTTGACCATAAGGTGTGTAAGTCAAGACCTGATACCAATTAGTTAATAATTATATTAGAGTGTAACACGAGGAAGTGCTTTTAAACGTGGGTGTGTGCACACCCACGTCTAAAAATACTTCCTTTTGTGACAGGGGAAGCATAAACTATGCCTCCTGACAGCCCACCTGTGTCCTTGGAAAGTAAATTCAACTCTATTCCTTACCTCAGTCCTGTGAACAAGTTGTTGGGTTGCATCATCATTCATCCGAAAAATCTCCAGAAAAGGATCAGATTTGCTGAAAAAATCCTAAAATAAAATATAGAACAGGTTACTCTCGAGGCTCCTTTTTCTTTGAGCTTTTCAGGCACAACGCACTGGTGGTGAAAAGGAAGAGCCAGTGTAGTATTAGTGAGACCTCTTGGTGTTTCTCGGCAATATTTCATTCTTGTCCTTGTCCCACAAGGATTCCCATAGCGCTGTCATTGTTCTCAGTTTGACTATTTAATCATGGCATGCAGAACTGTAAAATGTCCTTTTACAACTTCTTCCCTTCTTACACCCGGCCCAGTTCCCTGAGCATTAGCTCCATCGTCCACCTAGCTTGTTTCTTTCTGTCTCCATACCTGTTTGGTCTTTTGATATCAGTTTTCTAATGCATTGCCCTTTGAAGCATATTCCACGCTGGGGTTGAATTTCACACTGCTCACCTACCCTCTCAAAACAGAAGTCAATTGGCCGAGACACCGCGCTGCCACCAACTAACGCAAGGACTGTCAAGAAGGATTAGAGATGGTCAGAGAAGCAAGTCCTCTTCAGGGTGTGGTAACGTGGCCCATGCTAAGATGACAAATGGAGCAGGGTAACGCAGTAAATAACTTGATACCTCTAGGCAAATCTGTGACAGACACTGACGTTCACATTCACACGCTGCAGAACACCCTCTCCTAGTCTGGCATCCAGCTAACAACCCCGAACTTCCTTACACAAACCTAAGTTCAGTTGCTTTCTATAGTGCTGCTCCAGTTTGCCCACAGCCGCTTTTGTTTCCGCATCTCATTCTGGGCATGCCGGCTGGGTGCGGGGCAGAAGAGTAACTGGCTGTCAACCCTCCACAACTGGAGGGGGAAGCTTCAAATTTCCAACTGTGCAATGCTGAAAGAGCAGGATTTAAATGCACTAAGCCCATTTCCTGTAGTTTCAAGTCCCTGCTTAATTTTCTTCTTCAGAAGAGCCACAGGATTAACTCTATGCATATGAATATTATTCTTCTCTATAGGACATATCCAAAACCACAGGCCTCCATGTCAATTTGGGGAAGTGAGAAATTCTCTTCACTCTCCAAGGGTTTCTATGATAGTGTTGTGTAAAAATTACTCTAACATAGGTAATTCTAAAAATTTCTCCTCACCAAATGTCCATCGTGCTTATTTTTGACCAGCTGCATAGCCGCTGGTTTGGGAACAGCTTTGGATAAGATGTTAGCCAAAAAACATGGGCTTAAAATTTATTTTTGGGGCATTTTTACGATTCCACAACTTCAAAACAACCAAAGAGTTCAGGGCTTTGAAACAGGACACCTGAATTTTAATGTCTGGAGAAGAAAATGAGTCCCTATGGACCACAAAGCAAGGCTCAAGGAACCTAAAGTCTCGTCATGCCCTGAAAACGACATAATGTTGGGTTCAGAGTGCTGTTCTGTCATTGATCCGCTTCTTTACTTTCTAGAGAAAACTTAACGGCACATTTAGCAACTGATGCAAAGCACATGAATATTTATTTGTTAAATCCCATCATGGGGAACATGGAACAACAAAGCTGTGTGTTTGGCTCTTTGTTCCATCTACATCGTAAACAGGACATTTTACGTCAAACTGTGTAAAACCAGTGCAAAATTCAACTAAGTAACTCTACAGTTTGCCTCAAGGCCCTGATGTAGATTCAGTATCTGGACTCCACTCAAAACTTGAAACTGCTAATATGTAGAGGGTTTTGGTGATCAAATTCTGCCAGATTACAAGTGCATAGCAGAGAGAACAAGCAGAGAGAGAGGGTGTTGGTTTAATCAAAGTGACATGAAAATCCAGACCACATAGGGTTAAAAAAGATTGAGCTGCCTCTTCTCATACATAAGCATTCTGATTGAAGCTGAGTAAAAGCTTAATGTTAACAGTTTCTTTATCAAACACAAATTTGATAAGTTACTTGAAAGAAAATACCTCAAAATGATACATCCAAAAAAGACACCCTGGAGTGCAAAAGAATTCAGAAAGGAAGCCAAGATTTCATTGAAGGCTCAAAATATAGTATCATTCCCAGCTCAGTATCATAAAGCTACAACAGCACATCAGCACAAAGGAAATAATTTTTAATGCCTGCTTTTAACTACCAAGGTAATACCACATAAAGGGAAAGATTTTAATGCTGGATGGTGGCTTTATATCACTCCCCCTTCAATGCAAAAACAAAGCCTAATTACTTCCAGAATGGAGGTACAAACAAAAAAAAATCCTCCTATATTGAAAGTGCTTTGTAATAAGTAAAAAATGATAAGCTGAAGAAACATTTGCTTTCACAATTAACATTTTTTTGGTTGTTATGCTGAATCTAATAGCTTTGCATTATCTCACAAGAATATCCTCTGAAAGAAGAATAGCCGCAATATATTGTGCTATTTTAATAATATTTAAATGACTAATGTAATATATTTGCTAGCAGTATAATGCACATCATTCTTACAGTATGTGCAGCAGTTGCACAGTGATAACACAAGTATATGGCCTAAACTTTAAAAATTTAGATAGATCTGTTTCTAAGAACCTACTTTGACACATTTTTAGTAGATTAATTTTCAGAGCACAGCAATTTTTAAAATTCAGGGCTGGGGATCAAGCCAAAGATCCCTTAAAAAAGGGCTGAAGCAGCCAAAAGACTAAAATTTTGAATATTATTCAACAGCTAAACAGGGCATTTGAGGATTTTTTTTTTTTGGTAGTAGTTTAACTACTACTAGGGAACTATATAAAAAAGCAATATTAGCTTGTATTTTGCAGATATTTGCTGGAGAATCTTTCCCAAACAATGGTAACTGCTTCTCTCAGAAGAGGAGAAGTTTGCCTGCCTCAGTGCTCATAATTTATTATAGCTATCATAAAAAACGTAGCTGCTTGTTATGGTAATTGTGACACAGCTATTAATGCAATAAAACCTTTCCAAAAGTTATTGTTCCACGGTGAAACGCTCTCAGTGGATCTCTTGAAACAAAGAGGTGCCATTTGAGCTGACAGGGTTTCAATAAAACATGAAAATGCAGTTATATCTTCCAAATAAGCACTGTAATAAAAAATACAACGGTTATTTCTGCTAAGTCGGTTAACTAAAGGAAACTCTCATATCTGTCATTTTCCTATGATTTTTCACTGAATGTTTCAGCCACTGCAGTAGGAAAAATGATTAGGCTTCACTTGTTTTGTAGCTCCTCTAAAATTCTTGCAGTTTTATGTCAAGAGAGTAAAAAACATGCAACGAACATATCCTGCCTGTTAAATCATAGCAACAATTTTGTTTAATTTTCCAAAAACGTGTTGTTCACATATTTTTCCTTATTGTAGGAAACGTATACACTTAAGGGCCCCAATCTGGATCTTCTTTCAAGGATCTTCTTTGAGGAATGAAGGAAGAATATTCCTGTCTGTTCAAGATGGTAATGGATGGAAAGAATTTATTTTTCTTTTTACCCTGACAGCACATACATGATGGCCCCCCACCCCTTCCTTTATTCACAAGTTGGGAGACATTAGGATTCTATTTGTCTTCTGCCACTCCCACAGCTACCAGTGCAGGAACCCTATGGCCTTCAAAGGTGACCCCATAGCAGAGCATGAGTGACTTCTTCCAGAGGCTTCCTCTGTCTTTCAGGAGACTCCAAGGCCAGTTTGGACTCTCAGTTTGTTTCTCTGACCTTACATCTCTACTCAGGTGTTCACTTCTCTGAGTAGGGACAGGCATGCAAAACCATGCTTAGGATTTTACAAAACGGGCTTTTCTCAATTATTTGATTTTTTTTTAACCTTTTTGTGATGTCAGAGCACTCATTCTTTTTCACCAATGGCTGAACTATGCAATTTAAGTAATTTCAAACCTTAATAAAAATAATTACTAATAGTGCCTTGCATCTAATGATGTCAAAGTTCATTATAAGCCATACTTTTCTTGTAGAAGAAGTAAACCAAGGTTCAGCCAGGTTTAGAGCTACATCTATAGCTGAAGGAAATTGAAAGACTTCTTTCAACACCATAAGCTTCCAGAGATTTTCATCAGTTGAAGACAGGAGTTTGGATTCAGATAAGACATGATGAGTCACTGCTTGACTTGCACACTGCATCATCCAGGAATTTTTTATTAGATGAAGCCCACCTGGACTGGACATGTTAACATGGCAAGAATGACAATACTGTCGCAATATTTCAGACCGATCCTTCTCACCTTATCCCCATAAAGCATTTCAATCACTCTCTAAAACTGTTGCCCAGACAACACTGACCTGGCTTGGAATTGCTTTCTGGCAGTATCCTTTTAATCTATACCAACAAGCGCTAGAAGCAATCCTAATATTGAAAGCAGATTATATTTTGCATTTGTGGAAAAGCAATGACTGAGTGGAATCTTGTTATGTTGTCTATGTCCTTTCCCTTTTTCTAGATGTGACAGCATGTGGAACAGGAAGAAACTTGAGCACAAGTTTGGGAATTACCTCTGAAGAGATCTGTCTAAAGAAAGGTTGTTAAATTTACATTCTGACACCTAAATAAATTATGCAACTCAAAACCACTAAGACTCCAGCAACTCTGAAAGAGGAAAGTAATTTATCTTTCAGATGAGAAGAAAATTCAGGTCCTGATCATTTATGATTGTTAATGATCCTGAGCACAGTAAAATTTTATAAATTTTATAAAGTTTATTTTAAAGTTATCTGCCAGTACTATTTATCTTTCTGTGTACTTTCTGCTTGCCTGAGATTTTCCGGTAGTTTCACCTGAAAATGTTTTTCATAAGTTATAACCCGATTTTAAAAACCTGATGTATATGTATCCAAAAGTAGTCTCACTGATTTGATTTTAAGCTGCTCACATGTCAGATGTTTACGAGAACAAACTTGGGGCATCACAATCCTAAACCTTTGTATAGTCCTGCCATATGCTTCCAATCAGAAGCACCTTCAGATATAGGAAGGGACCATATACCTCAAAGAACTCTATGCCTGCTCTTACACTGAAATAACAGGGAGTGGTACAAGCAGTCACCAGGTTTTCTTGGGCTGTGGGTTGTTTGAGATTATTATTATAAGTAATTTGCTAAACAATAACAGATATTTTCAGAAAGATGTACTCCTTATATGGTTGAGTAGTGTTTGAATCAATGGAGAGTTTTCTTCCTAAAGATGGAAAAAGTTTTTAACAAACATGCAAGTCTTTTTCTCACATTCGAGCTACATTTTGTTGAACAAAATGTATATCATGACTGAGCTGCTATGAAGTTTTCTAGCTGTATTTTAGGAAACTTCAATGATAACATCATTGACTACTTACAGAAAGTTCACTTCTCTAAACACTTCTGATCTGTGGCATTTTACATAATTAAATTGTCTTGGTTGTAGTGTAATTAACTTGTCTTGGTTTTAATTAGATTCCCTTGAGTTTTTTTTTTTTAATTACTTTGCAACTCGAGGAAAGCCTCATTGTGAACATTCATCTGAAAACCCTGATGTGTTTAATAACAAAAGGCAAAAAAATCTGTCATGAAAAATCTCATCAAATTATATTTGCAGGCATTCTTTTATCTTTCAGAAAGGTTAATATCAAGCAGCTTACCTTGTCATCCAATTTCCGTGCACTGAATGAAAGTTCAACGTAGTCATCATTGCCAGACAATTCCTCAGCAATCACCTAAATGGAAAGCTACATTTGAGTTGTGCATGGTGTAATGGAAGGAGAGAACGATGCCATTTTTCAGTGTGAGAGACTGCAGACCCCATTTAGGACACTGAAGTGTGGAATGAGTTCATGTGTTTCTCTTTACCCTCAGGAAGGGCATCACCTTGGTGAGCCCACAAACCTGAATCACTTTGTGCCTTGTCAATCACCTGCCAACGGGCAGACGTCAACACCCACCAGGGATCCCTTTCCTCTGACCAGGTACTCCTCCTCAGAGTGGAAAACAGAGAATTCCACAATCTCACAGTGTCCAAGGGGACAAAAACACTTCACAAGAGTTGTGTTACTCTGGTCTAAAGCCCAATTATTTTTATGCCGCTTCAGCATCATTTGGCAAGACAAATGAAAAAAGGAGTGAAGTCACCTGTCATTAGTTGCCATGAAAGGCACATTTACAGCAGGAGAGTTCTGATATAGTTTTTCTGCAATAGCCATATTGGCAAAACAACTTACCGTAGACGGAGTCAGAAGCAAGTAATTCTAAAATAATATAGCGTGATTCTTTCAGATGGTGTAAGCTATGTCAATAATGATGCCAGTCACTGTGCTGTGCAACGTTAAAAAAAACCCCAACAAAACCAACTAAACCAGTGTCCTAGGTAAGCCATTAAAATGTTTTGGGGGAGAGAAGGCATTAACCAAACCTGGGATATCTCCCTGAAAAATATTCTTTGCAACAAACCACATTATATTCTATTTGACAGCTTTAAAACTTTTTTCCCTATTGTAAATGTTCTCCCTAGGGATTAAATCTCCCAAAAGAACCTATTTCCTGGGTGTTCTATGTTCATGACCACACACACGGCAGTCATGCCAGCTTCCCAGAGAGGCTCTGTCTCCACCACTTGAAGTCCTTGGGGAGCTGCAGGGACACCCCAGCAATTTGTCAAACTGGCCTGGCAGCAGCTAACAACTGCACCCCAAAACATCAACCCATCAGAAGCGCATATGGCACCTCTTGTGAACCTATTTCAGAAAGGGCAACAGCTGCCAGAGGCAAGAGACACAAAGGAAGGAGAGGTAAGAGGCCTGTGAGGCCACCTTAAAGAAGATCCAGGAGGAGGCATGGAGAAGGGGATGCTGTGGGGACACAGCGGGAGATTCACTCTTGGAAGGAAGTGCTCCATGCTGGAGGAGGCACCTCTGAGCATGTACACCCTCGGGTAAGGCCCATGCTGGATCAGAGATGCCCCCAAAGGGTCTGTGGCCTGTGTGTAAGCCCAGAGCAGAGCTAAGAAAATGAGTAGAAAAAACCTCAAAGAGAAGCAAAAAAAAAAAAAAATCACTTTTTTCTCATCCTGACCTGTGTCATACAGCACCTCATCAAAGGGACTGAGCACAACATGAAGTGAAGGCAAAGGGAGTGAAGACCATGAAGGAGGCAGGAGAGGTGTCAGAAGTGAAGTTGAGTACAGGGAAGGGGCAGGAAAAAAAACTCCCTGAGTTTTTTTTGTCCTATTTGTTTCTCAGCAGTTGAAAGTTTACTCTGATTGGCGATTAATTAAATTAAGTAAAATTCCCTGAGTTGAGACTATTCTGGTTGTGACACCTCACAGCAATGAGCTGTGCAGTTTGTCCATGCAAAATACTCACATGCAGCCCTACAGGGGCACAGATGCTTGACTGGGCATTAAAGTACCAGCACACAGGCACATATGTGGTGTGTCACATCTTCCAGGCAAACATCAGCTTGCTGGAAATTTGACCCATGGAGTCTGACCTATTTCTCTTCCACGTAGTCTGATGGTTTAAAAGATCTGGTTAAGCTGTATATGACCAGCAGTGCTCTGGGATTTGCACACCAATTTCACATGTATTTTTAACTGAAAATAATGAACCCACTCTCACAAAGATTTACAGACTTCAGGTTGGAGAAGCTGAACAATGTTCTGTTTGCTTCCCACAGCCATATTATAAGATTGTGCGGATGAGACATTATACAGTCAAAGGGCTAATAAAATTCCAGCAAAACTTGCTAAGATAGGAACTTTCAAAATCCTATGAAAAACTCATAATTCACTACACTGAATGAGTTAGGAAACTAGTATTTCTAACTTCCATACTTGACAGACACCTGGTATGTCCCCAGATCCAGAAATAATGATAAAAAATCAGTTTTTAATTATTCTGTTGAGACAACAAACTTTTCACACAATATTTTTTGTCTGGGTTCTGTTTTCTCCCATTCAAGTGAAGTCAACTTGCTCTTTAGTACTGCTGGTCAGAAGCCAAAGCACATAACTAAGGTCCATATTTCATGGTTATCATCCAGTGTGAGGCCAGCAGGGACTATTAACTCATTTTCTCTCATCTTCTGTTTATCACAGTGATTTAATTTTTGCCAGAACGCTACACTAACAAGCCTAATGATTTTAGTTGTACGAGAGCATTTGTGTTTTCACAGGACTAAACTCCTTGGTGTTCCTCAAAGAAGATCAGAAGGGAGGTCCAGAACACCACAGGGATGGGCGAGCTGAGGTGTGCCCAGTTTATCCCAGCAGGCAAACCACACCAAGTTATTTAGGGAACAAAACTCTGTCCTGGCTCTATTCAGCCAGATGAGCAGGGAACTCCTTTCCAACCCCAGACCGAAATCAAGTTTACTGTATGCATTTAAGCAAATCAATTCCCAGCCAAGCACCAAAGAAGACATCTAAGAAATCAAACTCCCTGGGCTCTCAGAAAGTATCTCATAGTCTGCTGTCTCTTTTGTGGCTGAAGGCAGAAAAAAAAAATCCAAACAATCAAGCCAGAAGAAACCCATCTGGCAAATCACACATTAAGGAAAAAAGTCCTTCTCAAACTCATGATGCAACAGAGCAGAGATCCCCAAAGCAGAATATTTTATTATAGCTTTCATCTTAATGCAGAGCTGCAAATGTCACAAGCATGCCAGGTTCAGTGCAGACAAGATTGATCTCCCAAGCAAGCCAGCACAGAGAAAGATGAAAGAGAGGTAATACACGGATTTTCAGGTTTCAGGATACACATGGGGCTTTAACAATCCAGTCCTTAGTTGCATTACAATGCACCTAAAACTAATCTCATCAAACTTTTTTTTTCCCCTTCATTTTTCCTAGGAAACTGGAAAAAGCCCAAGGGAAAAGAAAGATGGGGCTCCTTCATGTGTCAAAGCAGGTAAAAATCTCTGAAGGTTCTAGTCCTTCAACTAAAAGTATTCAAGCAGCAGAAGTTACTTGCTGTCATCCAAGTACCTTAAAAGTAGTAGTAGTAAGTATTGTGGCTTTTGTACAAATCATACATTATTTGTTGCCATTTCCTTAAAACAAGCGTCTGCCAGAAACAGTGCAAGTCATCCAATAAACAATTTAAATACATTTCTCAATCAAGGGTTGTTCTGGTGGTTTAGCAGGATGCTTCTAGAGAGAATTAGTCACTTTAGCTATTTCTAAATAATTGGAAAACAAAAGCATATTTAAGACTGACTTACTGTTATAGATGACTTTCCTGCTGTGTTGCCCTGTTTGAGTAAGGACTTGGAGAGCTTCCTCTGAGAAACAATCTGCACAAAAATAAAAACAAAGGGAAAAACAAGTAGAGGGTGTAGTAAATACATGGTTTATCGTGATTTCAGTCTTATGTTGCCTTTTTTTTTTTTTCCTTTCATATCAAGGTACTTTCTCAATCCATGATCAGAATTAACACAGTAAGACCACAACCAACAAGGAAGGTCCCCCAGGAAGCCTGCACAGGATGCAATGGAAGGACAAAACAAGCAGCTGGGGTGAAGCAAAATGGGGAGAACGCAATTCACTGCGTCGAACAGAATAGTGAGAAACACATAGCTTTGCCTCAAGTACTGCAGTGATGGTGACAGAGGAGAGAAGTAAGGTTTAAATGGACTTAAAAGACAGTTAGAAGGGAGCTGTACACAGTAAATCTATCAGAGACACCTCCAAAACTCAACTCATTTATTTTTATAGGAAACTGAAGCCCATTTACAATGAGAAGGCATTTATTTTATTTCAAAATATCAGCAACTCTAAATTCACAGAAGAAGCAAGCAAGCTGCCCCATATTTCAGTTCCAAAATTGTCTCCTTTGCTTACCAGGTACCAGACCTCTCCTAGAACTCAGGATTACAAATGAACTTGGTCATTGACCAAATTATAAATGTACTTCAAATTAATGGCGCCGGAGGGACACTGACAAAAGATGTTATTTGCCATATCAATAATAACTAGCATTTCCTTACGATTTTGAAATGTTTAAAACCAGACCAGTAAAAAAACCCAGTAAGAAACCTTACAATAATGCAGAACTGCTAAGCTACAGTGATGTCCCAGTGTATTGGTCACTAGTAAAGTTCATGCTATATTAATTTATTTATTTTTTAATTGGAAAACTTCAAAATGCAGACAGATGTAAAGGTAACTCAAAACACTGCTTAGAAATTACAATATTATTTGAAATCTGACATAACTGTAGTAGGATTGTGTTGTGCAGATACTGAGCAAAAGATTGATTGTGTCCTAAGAAAAACCCTAACCTCCTGAATGTGGCTTTTCTACAGGAAGTAGTCCTTTCCACCTTTCCACATCCAGCAGTACTTGGACAGCTTCATCCAGACGGCTGATGTAAAGGATCCACAAGTAGACATCTTTGGCAAAATCTGCCAAAATATTAGTTGTAAAAGAAAGGCAATCACAAAGTGACAAGGAGAGTTCCAAGCCCTTCATGAAAGTCCCGGGCATCACACATATTTCAGCAATTACCCACATCAGTAGGTAACGGCCAGAGCTGGAGGAGTGTGAGTAATGCAAAGCTGCAGCCAGGCAAAAAAGGTGCTGTGAGACAGGAGTGAATAGGATGCACATTTTAGCCTAACATCAGCGTGGAGAAAACACGTTTTGCCCATCAATTGGCTGAATTGAACAGAAAAGCAAAAGCTGCACCTCAGATTATCCTCAGCTGCAGTTGTAATAGAAGCAGCAAGACAGAAGCAAGTTTTAAACAGGCTTTAAATCTGAGATAGGAGAACCACCATACCATAGGCCAGCACATCTGGAATCACTGTGACCAGCTTCTTATTCCTATTGCAGCTGTACTTGACAGGGGTGTGTCTAATCGGTTCTTAAAGACATCCAGAGGCAGATGGAAACACTCTCCTCTGGATATTTATTACTGTATTCATTATCCTTAGGTAAATAGATTTTCCTAACAGCTAATCCTATTCTCTGCAGTTTAAGTCCATTATTTCTATCTAATGCACCATGAATAGGTAAAACAATCTTTTTCCCTTTTTTCAGGCAATCTTTGTGTCTGAAGACTATTACCGACTCCCCACAGTCTTCTTTACTACATAACCTGAGTTTGTCCTATCTTTCCTTCTTGACCAAATTTCCTAGCCCTCAAACCATTCTCTCCGCTCTCTGATGAGCCTTCACGGATTGGCTCATAAACACTCTTAGAATAATGCTCAGAATTGGGCATAATAGCCCTGGTCCTTCCCATGAGAAGCAAGAAAAGCTTCTCATTGCAAGGCTGATACACTCCAGAATTACATTTACCTTATTTTAAGAACGCCACGATACTGTTAACTAATGTTCATAAAAGGACCATTTCAGATTGCCAACTGCATTTTTTCAGCTGGCTATTACTTAATGAATAATTTAACGCTCCTTTTTGGACTGCCTTCTGTAATGCCATCTGTTGCCAACATCTCGTTCAATTTTCCAAACTAACTTTTGGATTTCAACTCTCATGTTGGTCAGTGGCAGCAACAGACAGGACTACAAGTAAGATGACAGTATTGCTAGGATTTAGCAGTTCTTTCTCTTCCCTAGAATCTTGGAAATACTGTTTGCTGTGACCTTTTAAGTTATCCCTACATCTATTTTCTTGCCATCTAAAGAAGTTCAAGTACAAATCATTGCACTCCTGTGAACTGTGAGGTGCAATTTAAAAAATCTTGTTCGAGATCCTCAGATAGGAGGTAATACAGAAATAGGACAGATTATTCTTAATACATAATT
Source organism: Mohoua ochrocephala (assembly GCA_013398855.1). Lineage (NCBI taxonomy): Eukaryota > Metazoa > Chordata > Aves > Passeriformes > Acanthizidae > Mohoua > Mohoua ochrocephala. The sequence continues at coordinate 112,833 of VZTA01009512.1, forward strand.
AAACTATGGGTTCTGTACCAGCCAGACAATGAATTATGGCAGCTGAGGAGCAGGGTCCATTTATCTCCATGGGCTCTCCTCCCAAGATGCACAGGCAACTTTGTAAAATACATTAAACTTTTCCACTGAAAGCTGTGGGTATTGGCTGTTAGAAACCTTTTCGGATGTCTTACATATAGGATAGCCATGGTATGAGATAGAACTTAGGTGGGAACCTGTCCTTCGGTAGCCTCCTTTAGAGACAGCAGGACTTCTCCCCTTGAGCTACCCAAACTTTTCCAGCTCCCTTTGCTGCTTTCCAAAGGGTCACAGCTTTCATGAGGCGTTGCACAGCTTGGGAGCTCCTGTGCAGGTGGCAGATAGACGGCTCGCAGTTCCAGAGAGGATAATTTATTCTGACGTTCTCATTAGTAGACTGCATTAATAGCACTCGCTCTCTAAGCCAGAAGCATCGTTCTGACACGGTGAGCACTCTGCATATGTAAATATGTGTATTTGGGTGCAAGTGTTTACCAGTTGTTAATTAAGTGGCCACTAAAACCAATCCTCCATCTGGCAACAACGTGCCAACATCGTTGCCTCAAATTGTAACTGTAATTGCAATAACTGTAAAGGAGTCTATTTTCCATAGCAGTAAATTGACTTTTTCGTTCATGCACTGTACAAAACAAGTCTGACTGGTTAAAAGAACCACTCCTATGGAAGCTGCCATCAATTACCTATCCCATTTTTGTTAACATCTCAATGCAAATCTTCTTCTGAACATTATTATACAAAGCATTTGCTGACCTGATTGTCAGACAGCAAGTCCTAAACAATGATAACTTGAGGGACTAGCAAGCATTAGTCTTAGTTCAAAGTTACAGAAACAGCTGAGCTGGCAAAATGTCTTAGAAGAAGGTAATTGACCATAGGTCTTTCATTTGTCAGGAGTCTTTGCCTTGACCCCGACTTCAAAACCTTGCAATTTAAAACTTCTGCTTCAAAGAAAAAAGGGGTTTGTCCAAAACTGATGTGAGGAAGTGCAGAAAGTAATGTCTCTCTTCCTTCTAAAACACAAATAGTAGCACGGGGTTCAGCCCTAGTAAACCTCATTACATTTCCAGAACATGTATTTTCACAAACATTTTATTAGAAACATGACCTATCAGTGAAAAAATGGATGTGGAAAATGGTCCTTGTTAAGACTGGAATAGTTTTCTTCTTTGTAGTTGGTACAGGCTGTGTTTTGGATTTAGTATGAGAATAATGTTGATAACACACTGATGTTTTGGTTGTTCCTAAGTAGTGCTTACTCTGTATCATAGATTTTCAGTTTCCCATGCTTTGCCAGGGAGGAGGCACACAAAAAACCAGGAGGGAAGATAGCCAGGATGGCTGGCCAGGACTAGCCAAAGGGATATTTCATACCACAGACTGCCGTGTTCAGTGTATAAACTGGGGAGAGTTGGCTGAGAGCTGCGGATTGCTGCTAAGGGACGGGCTGGGCATCAGTCAGCAGGTGGTAAGTGATTGCACTACATATCACTTCTTTCTCTTGGGTTTTACTTTTGTCTCTTTTCTCTCCTTTTCATTACAGCTATTGTTATAAAAATAACAATAATAAAATTTTATTTTAATTATTAAACTGTTCTTATCTCAACCCATGAAGTTTGCCTTTTCTTTCTGATTCTCCTCCCCACTGTGGCAGGGATGGGGCAAGGGGGGTGTAAGCAAGCAGCTGCATGGTGCTTAGTTGCCAGCTGGGGTTAAACAACAATGCTTCTTAGTGCTCAGTGTGGGGCTTGTACAAAGACCAGACCTCAGAGATTTAAGAGGTGAGACTAAGGGAAGTGAAGTCCATTTTCAGCTACAAACAAACTACTACCCAGTTCTGACCTAAGAGTACCACGTCCAATAAAACGTCATACTGAATATGTTTGCACTTGGTGGAAATAAGAACAGAATGTAAAAGCCACTGCTCCATTTCTGAGAGGAAGGATATGGACATGAAGTTATTCCTATTTATCAAATATCCAATCATCTCAACAGAACATCATCTCAACTAGATTTCTGGTCTGCAGTGATAAGGGATGTCAGCCCTGTGGTAAGATGGGAGTGAGAAATTCCCTTGGAGATGATCTTAATTTTCCTTATTACATACAAGCCCTTATAGGTTAAGGACAGATGCTCAATATTACTGTAGAGAAATCTGGATTCACATCTCCATTTGATCCCATTTCCAATTTAAAATATCTAAAAGAGGCTTTGCACTTTTTTTTCCATTATTTTAAAAGTATGAACAGATGCAAGACTCTAGATAAAAGCACCGAGGCGCTGACACCAGCTGTGTGCTGAGCACCGCGCAGCAGTCACTCAGAGACAAGGACTCTGATGAAGGTTTGCTCTCCTATGCCTGAGTCGTGACTAATCAGCACTGTGTAAGATGAGCTGTGAAATATAATGACTTGTTTTACCTGGCTTGTTTAAGAAACTTTTGAAATGTCTTTCTCTAGATGGTCCTTTCTTAACCAAATCTAGAGATAACTTCCAATAATATAATACAGAATTCCCGATGCTCATAAATTGAGCCAACAACGAGATTTCAATATGGCTTTTTAACCAAGTTATTTCAACAGCATTGACTCAGCCTTGCAAGGTGCCACCCCGAGCCAGAGGTCAAGTGTCTCAAATTCTTTATTTGGACTGTCTTCTTCTGCGCATTGGACTTTCTTACAGGACCCCCAAATTTAGCCATTCACACAACCAGATTAAGCACAAATTTCCCTCAATCACAACAGTATACAACTTGAAGAAGTCTTTGTATCTCTTCCTTGCTAGCTGGGATAGCCAGAGAACTTTTATTTCCTAGCACCTCTGTGTTAATTCTTCTCCCAGATGTGTTATTCCCGTTACATGGACTTTCATAGTTGCTCAACTTTATTCTAGCCAACCTAACTCTTTTCAGGACTGCAAAGAGCACCCAGTCACAGTTTAGTAGCATTCTTCCCTTGATCCAAATGCCTTTTACACAGACTGAATCTTCATGATCAAAAACATTGAAGTGCAGAGCCCTTGGTGGCAGACCCACTTGGAGCCTGAAGAAGCAATCTCCCACCAAACGGCAGCGGTACATACAGAAACAGAGTGTTTTTCTAACAGCATCCCCTAGAACCATGTTGATATATCACAGAAAGAAAAGTAGCAATCATATTCTTTCAAAAAAACATGTCTCAAATCTTGCACCAACCCTTATGTCATGGTTTAACCCCAGCCAGCAGCTAAGCCCCACAGAGACACTGCTTTAGTCCACCCCAGTGAGACAGGGGAGAGAACGAGAGGAGTAAAAGTGATAAAAACTCATGGGTTGAGACAATAACAGTTTAATAGGTAAAGCAACTGCTATCTTGCCAAGTTTGGGTGGGGATTTTAACATATACAATTAAAATGACTTGACTGTATTCGCAAAATCCTTTTAATCCTCGATGCATAGCAAGAGAAGGATTCTGTGGTACATAAAACTTGGGACATAACCATATCAAAAGTATTTGCCGGTTATGCTACGTGCTCTCTTAAGCTCTTCCCTTCTAGCATAAAAGTACAACCTTTAAAACACCTTTTTCACTGTTACAAAGTCTCCCAAATGAAGGACAGCAAAACTTTAATGATATTGCTGTAAGTGGAATGATGCAACCAGAGTGACTAGACAAATGATTGGAGATTTAATATTTGTAAAATGCATTCTGAAGCTTGTAAATTAAAATATTAGTGCACTCTTACTATAATCCATTCAAGTCAGATACTGTAAGCCTCTAAATACCCACAAATATAATGTCAGACCTTAATGACATTTGACCTGTACAGGTGAATAATGAAAGACCAATTTAAGCACAGGCAGCTGAAGTAGCTCTGCCTCACAGTGTAAAAACTCTCTCTCCTTCTTCCTGCCTTCATCTTTAGCCTGGTTTGTGACAAAGCAAGATTTATACAACTCTGACGTGCTTGTGTTTATCTTGCTATCTATCCCCCAGCTGCTTTTGAACCCACCAAACAGTTTTCATGAATGGTGGCACAGAGTTGCAGATGCGCCAAGCACACTGCATTTCAACATGAAGAGAGAGCATACGTTACGTAAATGGTGGTGACCCTACTCCGCTCTCACGGATAAAAAGGTTTGGGGAATGCAGCACAGATACCGAGAAATCCCTTCAAGAGAACAAGTTCAGATGTACAGGTCTACAGAGAAGAAAGTTCCATCCTGTCTAACTGCTCGCAGAAGTCTTGTTCCTTGGCAGAGCCAGTTTTAGTGCTATAATCATCCTCTCTGTACATATGATTCTTTCTGTACCATACTCACCACTCTTCCAGATTTCTTTTGTTTGCTATAGTATTGTTCAGCTCAAAGTCTATTTACAGCTGAATTATACCTCTCCCTTTGTTAAAGACCTGTACCTGAAAACAGTCAATCAAAACAGAACACTGAGGAAAAAAGATACGTCTATCACGAGAGGAACAATGTTATTATTCCAGGAAATATCTTATCCATAGCTTAAAAGGTCTTTGAATTTAATTGGTGTGTAGAGTAGCAGCTCTTTTAGAATTAGTCATAATAATATCTCATTCTAATAGCAAACTAAATTTTAAATTACTTTTCTAAAGACTGCTACAGTAATTCATACTAAAAGATAAAGCACGTGAAAACAAAGCAGTACAAACTGTACAAGAAATTCCATTAACTATGGCAAGATTCATCTAGAACAGAAAATCTTGCAGCTTCAGAGATCGTGCTGCAGTGGCAAACCAAGAGCTTCCTGGGAATAAGTGAGGTGCTGAAAGGGTTAGGCAAAGTTAGGGAGAGGGCTGCATTCATTATTTGCTTCTGCTCTGAGTCAGCGCCGGTAGAAAATGACATTCACATCTAATAAAGTACATTATTCATCCCACTAATGAATTGAGCAACTTCATTTGGAGGAGATCAAAGGCCAAGTATTTAAAGGCACCTAGATACCTAAGGAGGCACACAGACATCTAATGAGATTTAGGAATTCAAATACCTTGAAAAAACTGGTCCTATGTCTTTTGCACCACCGAAGCAGTCAACAGGCTATTAAACAAATATTCTCCTGCAAACTGTTTCAGTTTAATTAATTCAGGTGCAATCACGACTCTTTTAGCCTTTCTCTAATTCAAGAGCAAGGAGATTTGCAATGGCTGAAATTGAACTAATAATCAGTCAGCTTTTTCAAGTGCATAATCTGCTAATGGCATTTATTATTAAAAGCACACGAGAAACAATTATACTCATTACCGAGAAGGAAGATTTTTAATCCAATTTGTACACAAACGTGTGTATGGGTAATATTAAATCTCAGAATAATGCTTGAAAATGTTCTTGACAGGAAAAGATTTACATCTCCGCAGTTTTCTTCTGCTACTAGTTGAGCAAATGAGAGCGTAACAATATTTTAACACTTCCGTAAATAAAAAGAAACTAAACAAGGAATGGAATCCCAAATTTGAAAACAGCAAAGACCAGCCACGGTAAGTAATGGAAGAAAAGCCACAAAGGCTATTCCCACAAAATATGTCACAGAGAATAACCCAACTCACAGAGCTGGGGTGTTTCACAGCATTTAAGAAATAAAAACTTTACTGGTTCACATAATTTAATGATGTTGCATGCACAGCTGAGCAGCAATTAAGAATGTCTTGGCAATGTGGGTTTGTTTAGTTCTCATCAGAAAATGGTTATTCATTGAAACAGTTTTTGTGAGCTCTTAAAGAACAGACTAAAATTTCTGGGTGAAACTTCAGAGGAAAAAAGTCTTTCTAAGCCACCCAACCAGACACTTAATTCCTGTGTGGTTAAGAAATTAACTTTGGTTACTAGAAAGTTTGAGCCCTTACTGTACTAAACGATGCAATTTCAGTGTTCTACACAATTTATGGAATATAAATCTAAACGATTCCAATAAGAGAGCTTTAGAAGCTCATGACATATGAAGGTATTAACATATAAACAGAATAGGATCTGGGTTTGGGGTTTTGCTCTCTATATTGGGTTCATTTTCCCACAGCAGCCCTAACAGGTCTGTGCTGTGCACTGGTAGCTGGAAAGGTGTTGATAACACACCAGGGTTTGGCAACTGCTGAGCAGAGCTGGCACAGCACCAGCACTGTCTCTCAACATTCCTCCCCTCCCATCAAGGGGCTGGGAGTGGGCAAGATCCTGGGAGGCCAGCTCACCCAAATTAGCCAAAGGGATATTGCACACCATGCACCCCAGCCAAGGTCAAACCACCACTATCCCAGTTGAATACCATGAAAATCAGACTGTAAAATTTCTGACTGTGCTTTTCCATCTAGTATTTTTTACCCATTGGGTTTTTTTTTTTCACATACATTAACCCCCAACCTATTAAACAAAAATCAATCTCTCTTCTGACACTCAAAACAAACAATCACAGATTTTGTGAGCAACCAAAAGGCAACAGAGATACAAAACCCTCAGTGATTAGGTGGGGATTCAGTTGGAAGTGATCAGTCTGGGTGAGTGGAGTGCCTGAACACTTTTCCTAGGAACAGGGAAGGGGAAAGAGAAAAACAGAGGAAAGAGAAAGGGAAGAATCTGTTCTCCATAGTTACAGACAACATCTGTAAAACCATGACCAGGCATGAATGGATTCATAGCAACTAAAGCACCTGTAGGAAAGCAAGAGGTCACCTTTACAGGGTGGTGCCCCAGTTAAAATATTACTGGTTGTGATTTCACTGCTTATCACTACAAAGCTGCACGGGTGCCTCCGCTTGCCAGTGCCTGTGCACAGAGCAGCAACTACTTAGAGTGAATCCAAGAGTTAGAAGATTAGTGGGCAGATGCACAGCCTGACAGAGCATCCCAAGCCATTTCTGCTGAAGCAGAAAGCACCATGCTGAACCACTGCTCTACCCCAACACTCCAACTCCAGCCAATGAGAGCCGCCATCTACAGCAGCAGCTCAAGAAGGCTGATATTACTGCCTTCCTCTCTAAGCAAGACCAGCCAAAACTAAGTCATCTCTGCTCTGGTTATTTTTACTTTGCAAATTCAGGCTTTCTTTTGCCACTCGAAGGCTACTAAAAGTATTTTCAAATGTTTGCACATGATATAGGAGTGAAGGTTCATTATGCCTCTGGCTTACGCACAGGAAGCCATCACCATTGTGAGGGTGCCAAACACTGGGACAAAACCCAGAGAGACCATGATAACTCCATCCTTGGAGACATTCGAGACTGGACTGGACAAGCCCCTGAGCAATCTGCTCTAATCTGTTTTGAGCGTCAGATTGAACTGCAGACTCCAGGGACACCTCCTCACTTAAATTACTTCATGATATGAACAGGGAGAGCACACATTCCCAAATGTCACTTCCTTGTGCGGTACTTCAAGTATTATAGAGACAGGATTTGCTCCAGAGACACCACCCAGAGCAATGCATCCAGTTTTGGGTCTCCAGAAGAGGGCCATGAAGAGGTGGTCAGAGGGGTGGAACACCTCTCCTTATAGAGACAGGCTGAGAGATTTGGGGTTGTTCAGCCTGCAGAAGAGAAGGTTCTGGGGTGACCTCAGAGCACCTTCTTGTACCTAATGGGGGCTACAAGAGAGATGGAAAGGGACTTTTTACAAGGGCATGGAGTGACAGAACATGGGTTGATGTCCTTAAACTGAAAGAGGGTGGATTTAGACTAGATATTAGGAACTAATTTCCCTATGAGAGTGGTGAGGCACCAAACAGGTTGCCCAGAGAAGTTGTGGACGCCCCATTGCTGGAAGTGTTTAACGCCAGGCTGGATGAGGCTTGGAGCAACCTGGTCTAGTGGAAGGTGTCCCTGCCCATGGCATGGGAGCTGGAATTAGATGGCCTTTAAGGACCCTTCCAACCAAACTCCTTTGGGATTCTATGAATCTAATTTCACAAATATGCTCCCGCTTAAGAATAATCTTTGTGAGGTTACAAGCAAAACATGCACAGTTTCCTTGCTTAAATAAGCACCACATGACTGTACAACTTAATTGTTACACCCTGGTATTATTAGATATTAGTTTTATGCATTTAATTAGAAATTAAATGCAAAATGAAAAATAATAACATATTTTTAAAAATTACAGTTTTTAGTTATGCACCTTAACCTACCATTTAACAATGTCGCTTTATTTAAACAATTCAACACAGACAACTTAATTGCTTGGAGTATGGTACGTTCTATTGATGTAAAGTTCCCTAAGAAGCTCCATTTTATAAACTATGTGTAATTGCAGACCATATTTTAAGATTATGCTGCTACCTGAGATAAATTTGTTTGCACTTTGAACTTTACTACCTTCTCTAATATTTTAGGGCTTGTTTGATCTGGTTATCATTCCAACTGTAGAGAACATATTTGTTAATATTCTGCCAATCTGCACATTACCAGGACACTCGAGAAGCTGGGAAACTGAAAGAGGCTTTCTCAGTAGGAACAGAATTTTAGTACTTAAAAACACACACAAAAATCCCCCCGTAACACCTCACACTAGGCCGCCTCCTGTCAAACCCTTCAAGAGATAATCTGCTATTGTTTTGTTTGAAAGGGCAACTTTTGAGCGTGATGGACAAAACGTATAACTCTGAGGAAATGTCTCTATTTAGCATGCTGACGTTTATGTAATTACACCCATCAGGCTTCTACCTATAACCATTTGTTCCACTGTGTTTAAATGCTGTGGCACTGGAAGTTCCTGCTGATGAATCTGCTCTTCACATCCAGGTATGACTGACTGCATGCCAGGATGCTGCTAACCACAATATTTACCAGTAGAGGCACAGAATTCACTTGTCCTGGCAAGAGCAGTATAAATAAATCCTGCTGAAAATCCAGTGGGATGTCTCTAAATAGTGTATGGCTCAGGATCTAACAGCCTATAAGTCACTGCCCTTATCACTCTCTTATAACACAGATTTATTAAAGCATTTAGAAGGAGATTAGGGACACCTTCCAAAGGCACACATTTTTTCATCATTCGTATCCAAGGCCCCAAATTTCTGACAAACAAATACCTGTTGGGTAGGCTACATGTAGGACTGAGATCAGAATAAAGAGAAAATTCACTCCTCTCTGCGAGTTTACTGTATAAATGTTCTATTGTCTTTCCTAGCATTTATTATTCCTACTAATTTTGGTTTCAATACAAGTATTACATGATTTGGGTAAACATGCAGGTTTACCACCCATCTAAGCGATGAGCAATAGAAGTTGGCACTTTTATGGGTGGTGGGAAAGGCATCAGTCTTTGAGACTATGCCTAAAAATCTACAGCCGTCCTGGCTGTCTCAGATAAGACCTACTTGCCTACTTGGAAAGTGAATTGGGAAGCAGGCACACTCTCTCACACAAAATTCTCTTTTATTCAGGCATTAAAATAATGTAGAAAAACAAACTCATGTCAAAATTATCTCAAGAAAAGCCATGGGTCTATTATCATCATTAAAAAATGCTGTAACTAGAACATACAGCTAAGCAAGACTGTAAGCTCCATACGTACAGCCTGTGCTGCAGGATTTTCAATGCTGGACTCCTCACAAAGGCTTTACTTGGATGACAATTCCAGTGCTACTATTTTGGGGGGTTTTTAATCAGTTTTCAATTGTAAAAAGGTAAAAAATTAGAAAAGGGGGGGAGGGAACGCCACCAAAAAAAGTCTAAATATGAGATCAGAGTCCTCTAGGCTACATTACTGTGAACAGAATTCACACTGTTATTTTTTCTTGGTTACCATTAAAATCACACTGCAACCAGCCCAGCTGTGTGCTATTTATAGAGATCAAATCATTATAAAGACATTTATGCTACAGGCAGCAGCAGTGACATTTTTCCCCCCTTCTTTTTCAAGCCAATTAAGTGAGAAGAACATTATAATAACATTTTGCGTTGTTTCCCATTCCTCTTGGTATTATAGGATAGCTTATTTTCATTGATTAAGACCACAAGAATTCTATCAAAAGGAACAGACTTTATAGTGCACTGTAAATATCCTAAATACCAGCATCTTTATTTTGAGCTTCCAATTTAGTAAATGCATATATTTCATATTATTTCTCTTGCTGAGAGGACTTTTTCCTCATCCAGCATGTTTGGCCCAATAGCTTTGGGAAGAAAATCAAAGTGATTCATGTGTGGTGGGGCTGAGGGAGGAGCAACAAAAGGTGAGAAAACAGGAAACAAAAGCCTTGCAAAATCTTCCATGACAAGCTATCGTATTCAGAACACAAATTTATGTGGGAGCACTGCAAAGGGTAATCTAAACAAAAGCACTTCCTGCTCTTGGCACACAAGTTACCACAGCATGGAGAGCAAATTTATACTCAGCTCAGTGAAACTTGGCATTGCCATTACGGACAGAGCAGAAATCTGTGTTGTGAAACTGTGCATGACAAAAACTTTGCCAGTCTGACATAAAGTGAGATACCTGGGAGCCTGTAGTGTGCTGTCAGTCAGCAGTATGGGAAGGCACTACAGAGTTGGCTCTGATGGCCTCTAGATATTGATCTTGTGGGTAGGACTCATCACTCTTAAGTTTAGTAATCCAAAAAGTTAAGTACCTGCCCTAAGCCAGCTGTCTAGATCCTCTTGACAACTGATGAGGAAAGACAGGTATCTCCCGAAGACAATTTATCCTAATCTATGATAGGTGTCTCCGAATGAATCACCGGTTGGAACTGTCTGATTCTCTCCACTGAACTAAAGATGGAAATCAGAGGAGTAACTTAGCCTAGACACCTAACTTTTGGAAGACTGAGAGACAAGAAGATGAATCCAACCCCATCTCTCTATTTGCCGCATCACCAGGCACTACCCTATGTAAATAAAGTATATTTTTAAGTGTTTCTTGGACTTGGAACTTGCTTTAAATCCCAAATAATATTAGGAACAATAACTTTCTCCAAAATCAGTCTATTTTCCAACACTGGTCTAACAAGCATGGGCTTTCACTGTCCAAGGCTGATACTGATACTCTGATACTCCATTTCCTATAAGCACTAGCTGACTTGAAGCTGTACTACAGCAGTAAAACAAAGCAACAGAAGTTCTCAATGATCCTGTTCAAACACCAATCAAGAATTTTGTCATGAATGACAAATCTCACCCACCAGTCATTCAACAAACCAACATATTTCACATATATACAAAAAACGATCCACAAGGGGGGAAAAATGGCAGTGACACTTACTTGTCCAAGAGTGCACTCCATGCCACCGAGGAAATCTGCTTCCTTCAGCCCATTGTGGTTGCTGCTGATGTCATGGACTTCAAACCGCAATCGCTGCACCTCTTCAAAGTAGAAGTCTACCGTGAACAGCTTGGAGAAGACGGGATTTATACAGGTTCGAATCACTTCTGTCCTGTCAACCTGTCAAATCGAAAAGAGGTCACATGAGTGGCTTCTCTTTCTACCCGTGATGGACAACCATGAGCTCCTCAAATACACTTTGCTCATTTATCAGGACTGACAGCTGGGGCTGTGCCACAGACAGTCCTGTTTGTACTGTCAGCAGCAGCCGCTGCTTCTGTGCTGGGCTGACCACAAACACGAGATAAGGCCACCTTCCCTTGCCTCTCCCTTCCAGCAAGTCTGTGGCAGAATAACTGGGAAATAAACTACAGAATAACTACAGAACTTACACCTCCAGCAGTACCCATCCATCACTACAGAACAGCAGTAGAGTGATACAGTTTCATCAAACTAAATGGGAAAGAGAGTAACGCTGCCGGTAATTACTCATTTCAGACAATTTGCGTGATTAAGGAGTGGAGAACTGGATCCACAGCAATAGCTTTTCTTAAAAGTATACAAATTTTTCCATCCTGCTAAGTTGCATCACAAGAATCTGATGGGTTATACACTGTTTATTCCTACCCCTGAGTCTTAAAACTTCTAAAGAAACATCATTAAATCTATATTGCTATTTCTTTTTAATAAGTGCTCATAGAGTACTTTCTAGTTCTCTTAAAACGTAGTACTTGGGTTTCCTATTTTTGAAATAGGCCTTTGCTATTTTTCATTATGATGCATCATTGGTGACAACGTAAGCAATGAAGCAATTTCCTTTTTTCCACTCTCTTTGCCCTGGCACAGAAAAAAACTTAATAATTCTGTAAGATTAAAGGAACTGATCCTGAAATGAAGTAGGACTTGGGCACATCAGTCACTAGATAGGAGGTGGCTGGTGTGCCATGGAACAGACAAATTAAATTGCTCAGAGGAAGAGTGATGAGATCCTTTGTCTGATTCCTGATCAGGAACATCTGTTGTGCAAAAAATGACAGCCGCTTGCTTCACTTTTCAGAGTTTATAATGCATTAGCCTTGCTAGTAGTTATCGGCAAGGACACAGAGAGTCAAGCAAATCAAAAGCAGGGGAAAAAATGAACAGTTCCTGGTAGAACAGATTTATTTTAGTGCTCATCAAAGGTGTCAGATTGACAGCTCTAACAGTTGAAATCCTTTAACAAATCATCAAACAGATGCTACCAGTCATGGAATAGACCCAAACCAGCGTTACCATTGCTGCCTTCTCACACAGCTGTGTCCATGTGCTCTGACTGTGCCAGGATGAGACCATCACAAAAAGGAAAGCAACCTTACTTACAAATTCATTCTTAATGTATTTGCTTAGACTAGCTGCAAATGATGGGTTTGATATCAGTCATGCAAAGAATAATAAGAATAGTATAAGGTGAGAAAGGATACCAGCTACCTTCATCCAGATGCTGGTCTATCTCAAAATTTTTTTGTTATCTCCACCAGCAATCAGTATGACTCCAAATCACCATTACTGCTACAACAACAAATATTTCTTATGTCAGATAACGATGACTAATCAGTTCACTGAGACGTTCCTGAGATCTCTTCTAAGTGAAAAGTGATTTGTTTCACTTGCAGAAGAGTGCTCATTTCATGAACCAGTGCTTCAGCAGACCCAATAATCAAAACATTTAAACGACTGGTTTTAAATCTTGCTTCATAGCCACAGCAGTCTCCCGAACTCATTCCTTGCAAGTGTATAAACTGTTAATTCAGTGGCATCATTTTAATTGCTTCATTGGTACAGTAGATCTCAGGCAGTAACTGAAGTTTCTGTTATTGTTTCACCTCATCTCTTCCTTTCTGCTGGAAAGGGTTCTCCACTGTGAAATACATCGAGATTTACACTTGCACTCAACAGAGGCTAAATATGAAGCTGCTCTCAAGGGAGTAAAGTGCCTGAAAATGGAGGCACCGGTCTGCACACAGGGACATTAAGAATTTCAGTCTCACACAGAGATAAGACATTGTTTGCTTTTTCCAGCCCGTGATTGACTGACATCCTTCCCTTGACAGACACCGTACTGAAATATAGCCATTTCACTGAATTTCCCCAGTCTTCCCACATTACTGAGATGATACATCAAGCCACCGTGTCAGAGCATGGGATTACGTGAGAAAAATCTGTACAGAAAGAAGCAATGCCAACAGCTCCACAAGCAATACAAAATTCTTTGTGCCTCCCTAAGCCATCAGCAATAGCATCAGCCCCTATCAGTCTACCTTGTCTCCAGTCTGCTTTGTCAGCACGTTTCACAGTTACCCTGCTCCTTGGCTAGAAAGTCGGGAAGCATCCCCAGCATGGGAATCCTGGCTCCAATCCCTGGCTTTAATTACTGTGCAGCAGGGCTAAGCACTGACAACCAGCTGGAGTGACTAGTGATGAAGCAGCAGTGGCAAACAGAACAGCTCAAAAAATTGCCCAACTCGTGGAACACCCTGGTTAGAAGATGCTACATAAACACAAGGTATAATCTCCGCTTGACTCCTGCCACTTTTCAAAGGTTGTTCTTTCTTGAGTATTCCTGCTCTCATATTCAATCATAAAACCTTAACGCTCTCTTTAGAAATGCTGGATGAACATGAAACCTTAATGAAAACTGCTGAAAATACTATTGCTAAGTGCAGTTTCATGTTGATAACCACCCAAAAGCTCATGATCTACAGGGCTACAGACACTTACAAAACCAAACCAAACCAAACCAACAAAAAAACCCTGACCTGGTTTTGACCACAAGTTATCCAAATACCTGCAGGACCTTTTTCATTTCAATCAAAATACGGTGTCATCCTCCACGCTGACCCAAAACACAGGTTCATAGCAGTCTGACAAGATGTCAGCCTCAAGCCATATGCCTTTAATCCTGCTGTCACCCAAAATCACTTGCAGCATTTCCACTTACATGGATGATGAAGGCTCAAATGCTTCAAGAAAACAGAGTTTAGCTTTGCCCAGCCTCATTAACTGAGCGATCAGGAAGTTACAACTTCTCAGCATGAATGTTTTCCAAAACATAATGCAGAACACTAAATCTCCATTACTTTTGGGGAAAACAGCTTTAAAGTCCAACAACAGTATGTTATAAGTGAGTGGAACTTACACTTTTGGTCTTGTTACAGAAAACCCTAATCCTGACGACAGGCAGATTTTTCAACAGGACGTGGACAGGGGTCATGCCCACAACTTTAGGATTTGCTGATGCCTGACATATGAACCATCTGTTATTTTGGGACTTTGCTAGAACAAGTAATTTCTCCAACTATCTGAAGCAGAACAAATTTTCGAAAGAAACAATTGACAGCTACATGCACCTTTGGGCTGTGTCAAGAGGTAAAACTGACCTTAAAAAGAGCAGTGTTCCTCTGACACCACGATCCGAACATCTGCTTCGTGGTGCAGCTTCAGTTGTGCTTTCTCTTCAAGGACAATTTAAACAGAGAAAAGGACTTGCATCTTCACCTCCTGGGATGGACTCACACTGCTTTCCCTCTTCATCTCTTTAGGCCCTTGTCACTTCACAGAAGGTGGCACCCTGCTGAGCAGCCAGGATTACTTGGCAGGCCCATCTGGATGCAGCCACCCTGTGAGCTTCCCCTTGGGGAACGATGCATGACATACAAACACCAAAGTTGGCATCCACAGTGCAAAGTGCCATCTCAACAGCAGGAATTAAAATATAGGAAAGAAAGCGGGCCTTCTGAATCCTCTTGTCAAACTCTCGGGGAGCTGGAAGCTGGGTTTGAAAGCTGTTTTCTCTCTGTACTGTTGACATGGATGGACAGTTGTCAGAAATGTTTGCCAGTCTCCCTGTTTGCCCACCATCACTGCTGAAGAACTGCAAAACTGTCTTTGCAGTCAGATAGCATCAAATTAAAGAAGGCACAAAGGGCAGATGGACAAATACTAAAATTCAGGCTTCTTATGCTGTTTATATCTTTTGTCTGCGAGCTGCTGAAAAGCAGTGAGCTTTGCAGAACTGTGATTAACATGGTATCTTCAGTGAGGAAACAGATCTTTATCCTAGAAAAAAAAAATCACTGACAAAGAAGTAATTCAATGGTTGAAGTATGGGCTGAGGATCTCCACTCCATCTTCCACCATTAGCTGAGAATTGAAGCCAAGGGAAAAGATCCAATCTGAGGGGGATTTTTTATCTTCTTCTATCAAAATTAGATGCAGTATAAGCTATTGCATATACAAGGATGAACAAGGATTACGTAGAAGCTTAGTGTCACCTGCTGTCTCAGGCTTTCAAGTGATCATAAAAACAACTTTCTCATTATGTCCTTGGGAACCAGAAAAATGGGGAATTGTCTACAGGACCCAAATCTCTGCACCTCGAGGCCATGCTTCAGTGTTCAGCACAGATCTGTTATGTGGAGAACGCCACGTCCCACACAGATAATTGGTACCTACCTGCTCTCCACCATATTTCTAGCAAACGTGCAACTGACACAAAAGAAACACATCTTCACTGGTTGTTTCTTGGCATCTTTGAGGTGAAGAGCAGCCGAGGGCCATGAAGAACTCACTGTGTTCTCACCAAAAGGACAATTTTGGGGGGGAAATTTTAATCAGGCTCATGAAATAGCACGACAGTAACATAGCTGCCTCATGAACCAAGGAAGATCTTTGGTCTACAGAACGATGGTCTGAAAATTTATACAGGTGCTACAGTTCCTTCAGTGTTCATCATAAAAATCTAGTTGAAGAGCCATAAAAATGCAAATTCCATTAAATAGAGAATATGTGTGCCACCGGAATTTGGTTTTTGTGGCTGTTACATTTTTAGCAATTTCTTAGTCCAACAAATTGACCCATTGCTCCCTACACATTTTACAGGCCAACGAGGGAAAACCAACAGGCTGTATTTTCTGTAGAAGTCATTATAAAATGCTGATTGAATCTAGTAGAATCACATTTGTCAGCTGACATGAAAAAAGTACAGAGGTGAAGAGGTAGCATTATTTTTAGGTCATCTGAATTTTAACAAGACTGAAAATTTCCATGATACAGTACCTTACGTGAGAATTTGATACCAAGCAGAAAGCAATTTACACTTAGCTTGGTGGTTTCCGAGAAAGTTATTAATATATTTTTTATTATT